>MJUU01072649.1:4350-48565 GCA_002080025.1 Modiolus philippinarum
TATACATTTAAACATCAACAATCCAATTACACATTCATTATTGATATACAGTACGCTTGGTTTGTCATTTAAATTGAAGTAGTCTATTTAAAACTCATGTCTTATAAATAGCATATTGTAATCATAATAAACTGGCTGTTTATTGACTATTACCCGGTAATACAAAATTGTAAAACTTTCACAACAGAGTTATCTATCTTTCATTGTGTATTGGGTATTACTCGGTAATTCATATATTTAATTTTCTTTTTTGTGTGTGTATATATGTTAATTTTTTATTGGGTATTACTCGGTAATTCATATTATTTTTTTCTTTATTGTGTATTACTCGGTAATTCATATAATTGCTGTACTGCCGGCTATTTTTTTGGGGAGAGGGGGGTCAAAAATTTTTTCACTTTTTCTGTGTAACTATTTTCTCCTTCAGGATGTTTTTTTTTTAAACACAATAGTAATATGTTATATTACCCACCTCCACTACCGACTATTTTTGAGGTACGAAAAAATAGTCGGTGGGGGAGGTGGGTAATATAACATATTACTTGCATTTGCTTTTAAATGGGTAGAAATTGTTGATTTGAAGGAATTATTGTGCTTGTTGTTGCAACACTCAACAGCCTTGAAGTAGAATGTACTTGACGTATACTCCTCTAATTACAAGCTCATTTCATTTACCTGTAATTGTGACAGTTTATTTGCTGCAACGTTAATTTCAATTTAAAGTCAAGTCGAAAAAATTGACGATGATTTTTTGCATGATGATTGCTATCCTTGAGATACATTGAAATATAAAAAGAAAAAATGGGGTACCCATGCTCGTTTTCGTTTCCCAGTCATTTGAAAATCGTCCAGTTTGACCTTAATTTACATTGAATATATAGGGTAAGTGGGTTTTTGACGGCTACAAAATCAGGAAAATGTTTTTTAAAAATAGTTATACGTCCTACAGTTTTAAAAAAAAACTAACACAATACTGCAGAAGTTCTAAGCATTTTAAAAATATAAAAATTTTGGTAGGTCACCATGCTTGATTTTTCTATAAATGCTTTCAAAGATACAAACTTGCGCAGAAAAATGCTATTTTTTCAGTACGTCAAGGATCACGTTTCCCGACGTCAATACGAATAAAGTGAGTTGCGCACACAATATCTTAGCAGGAGTCCTTATTCATGTATAACTGGTACTATAAATTGTGGAAATAAGTTTACCGACTTGGAACTGCAATGCGTTTCTCCATTATTTACACAAGTTCTAGTTTTTTTTCTGTGACAATGCGGAAAAAGACAAAAAATATGTTATTTTTTTCATGACCTTCAAATTGACAATTTTAAGTTAGTTGTTTCTTATCGAGAAGTATTTTATTACAGTAAATATAAAACATTTATGTCACATTATTTATATTCATAATTCGTCCGGTAAAATGCTTTCGTCAATTTACTCGGTTAGATTTTTATAATAATTGCAATTAATTAAACATAGGACACTGCAAATGAATGAAACAAATACACGCATTTAAACTATTAAGCGCACATTGGCGGATTATCAGGAAGGGTTCCAGAGCTTGGAACCCCTTTTTGCTGGAAATATTTGAAATTTCGTACAGAAGTTAGGTAAAAAAAATCGACTGGAATCCCATCGGAACCCCCTTTTTCGAAGCCTGGATCCGCCGGTGGCGCATGACCTATTGCGAATATTCGACATCATTGCTTTGTACAACAATATTACAAACACTTGCATTTTTGCAATAATTGCAAGACCGTTTCAGCCAAGAGAGAAAAGTTTATTGAAATGTCAGCTAAAAAGCATACTTTGCTCTTGAAGCATTCATGCGATATAAATTTGCCTTTAACACAGTCATGACAGTACACCTGAATTTATTCGAGAAAAAATCCGATGATCAGCAAAATTTACATTTTAAATGATGTTAAGGGTTTCCTAAAGTATACAACGACTTTCGTCATTTCCCCCGAATTTCTGGACTTGACAATTTCCAGATAAATGAAAATGTTGGAGAAAGGCATTTTTATACTCTTCATTTCGAAGGTTAATCGTTAATATTTCAAAAACTTACAAAAGTGCATGTATAGACTGAAAACAGTCTATCTCAACGCACAAAAAGTGTGATTTTCGAGTTGCTTTAAAGTTATATCTATGAAAATAGTATTAACTATACGAAACCATCTTCAAATATTTTTAATTCTTCAAAGTTTTCAACTTCAAACACCAGCTTCCATTTGAAGTCTGCGCTTTATTTAAAAATAGTACCTCTTTGCGAATATTTAAATTTTAAACTTTCAAAACCAAACCATCAAATAGCATGAGGAATATCAACTTAAAAAAGAACAGTTCATAAGTCGCGAGGAATAAGTATGATATTGAAATGACAGGTAACATCTTCCTCTTATTATAGCTACTTGAAAATCTACTGAAACTTTATTTTTTGTTTAGAAATATCTAAATATCTTAAATCCCATACATTAATCCACCACCCGTCATTGCTATGCAAATGCTTGAGTATTAAACTGATAAAATTTGACTGCATTCATATCATAACAATTCTGATTTAACCTTCCGTGGAAAGATAAGATCTTGGATAAGATGCCGATGTTTGTAAATTGATTTTTAATGTTCACGAATTTTATTTGTAATGGTGTTTTGTTAGGCATTGACTATACTGTGTGCATCGTGTTTTAACCACTGTGTTCTAAGGTCGTATAGTTCTTGGTCTGTGCATTCTGACAAATGGAACGGACAATATAGCTTTTCCTAGAAGTATCATTATTCTGTAAAACATGGCGACTATCTCTCAAACCTATGACCTTTGTTAATTTTTTCTTGCTGTATGCAACGGTGAAAACATTGTTCCATTGCATATCAGTACTATGTGTTTGTAGAGACTGTCTCATGTGCATTTCCGGGATATCCATTCAATATGTATTCATTTTTTCCATTTTTTTTGCCGATTTTATTGTTGTTTTTTTAAAGAAATGTCAATTTTTGTAACCCTTAAATACAAAAAGTTTCTTCGACGAGATCCTTCCTGTGATGACACAAAATTCGGGGAAATCATATGAAACGTCATAGGTGTTTTACGTTCCCATGAACGTCATACAATAGAGAGCTAAAGGGACGTCATCAAAAATTTTCAAAACAAAACAACACCAGATGGCGTTCAATTACTTCGACTTGACCTTAAGGAATGGAAAGGGGGTTTGGCATGCCATAAAACCGGTTTAACCCGCCATTTTCTACTGAAATGCCTGTACCAACTCAGGACCATTTCGGTAGACAATTTTCCGGTGTTTTCAGCCTGATTTGTCTTTTTGTCTCATGGACTTCGGCTCTTGACAACTCTGTTCGGTAATTTTTGTTATCACCCCCTTTTTCAAACATTTTGATGCAGCAATGAATGTTCAACGTGTCTTCTTAGTTTTCTTTCATTATTCTGGCTTGTAATGCAAATACATCTGTTTTTTCCATAAGTGAAGTTAGTTTATTCTGTAGTTAAGTTAGCGCGGCCTTCAATATTTGGATTATTGCTCAATTTGATTGTTTTGTTCTGTTATATCTAAAAAAACATAAAATGGTGGTTACTTGATCCAGTCTGTCATTTTTTCCGAATAGAAAGGAATCAATTTATGCACTTTAAAATATTAATTCTGTCGCTGTGTCGAAAGGGGAAATCTTAGTTTAAAGGACAGAATAATTGGATATATGTCATCATCTTTTTATCAAAGGGTTTTAGCAACAGAAAAATTATAGACCACTTCTGAGCTATCCGATCAATACGGTTAATTTTGAATGACATGTCTGGTAAATAGCTCTTTTATAACTTAAATTTATTCAGCAAAAGATAAACATTGTTAAACTAAATCGATATATTTATGATCTCCCATAAAACTACACAATAACTTTTTTGAGGTTATAATGTTCTATTCTCCATAGAGATCAGAAAAGCATTTATGTATCAAGAACAAAGAAGATAAGTGTTATTGATGTCAATAATTTTGAAACTACTTTTGTTCGTTGGGTTCCTATTTTAACGGATATGACGTGTCAGTATCTCAAATGAAAGTGGACATTTTCAGCTAGATTCACGTCTTCCCGGATTTGACTACCGACTTTGACATTTTCCTGGATCGACTCACTCACAGTGTGACGGGTGCTGTTAACAGAGCAGGACATGCTTACCCTTCCGGAGCACCTGATGTCACTCTCAGTTTCCCCGGAGTTCACACTGTAAGTGCCTTTGTTTTGAATGTTGTGATTTCTATTTCTGTGCTTTGTGTCTGTCTAACGTCATTGTTTTGTGTCTGGCGCCATTGTTTTCTGTTTTTCTCGTTTTGGCCATGTCTTTGGACTTTGATTTTTGTGGATTTACCTCCTTTGTTCCTTCGGTATTCTACTGCCGTTGTTATCAGTAGGTCAGTTGTTGAGTTAGTTGGAATAAGTGTATCATTAATTCTCTGAATTAACCTATATCCATCGGAATTATTTAATCTCAAATATCTGTAAGTAAATTTAATTGTTTATTTAGAATATTTGTTTTGTTCATCGACGTTTTACATCATTGCAGTTTACGGGTCAACAGATGCGATCACAAAGTTTTCCGACAAGGTTGACTTATCTCTGAAAATATTAGGGTAGTATGGTAGTATAGTATAGTATAGCCATCTCTCAAGTGCTTAACCGACCAGAATTTTAACCGACCAGAATTTTTGATAAATTTTTGTACCGATAAAAATATAGATTTATTAGTTTCTATAGAAAGTTGATCATTCCCAAATAACAAAATGTCAATATTGATTGTAAGGCCCTCTAATTCTAATTGATTCAATTCTTGCAACATAATATTTCTAGATGCGATGTATATGAACTGTATTTTGCATTTTAGACTGGTCGCAAAAATCACTTGGCAAAGCCAAATGAAGAAAATATATATGTTTAGTAAAACGCTTAAGCTAGAATACAAACCTTTCTCGGCATATGTATTAATTTGGTCCTGAAGTGCAACAACTGTAGCATTCGACTTCATTTCGAAGACCTGGAACCGTGTATCTGTCGTTTTAACTATATTTGAAATTGCTGTCTTTGATTCTAGGGTTACGTTGTACAAGGCAAGAAAATCTTGAGTTCGCGCTTGCTCTTTTACACTTAAAGAATGAGTTTCTGAGTTTATTATTTGAACTTGTTGTTGCAATGCTTTAAAGTCCTTAAGATATTGTATATTTTTCAATTGTTTTAACTCCTGAAGCTCCCTTTTCAGATCATCCGATGTATTTCTCAATTGCAACAACTCATTTTGCTGAAGATTAAAATTTACTTTCAAATGTTTAACAAACTGTTGCAGTTTAGAATGATTTCGTAATAGTTCTTCATAATTTTGTACACATTTCTGGCTTTCATTGCCACTGTTGATATTTTTTTGCTGAAATGATGTTAATCTATCTTGCAGCTGTGTTGCTAAAACACTCAACATTTGGTTCGTATCATGTCGTAATTGATCGGTATCTCGACGTAGTTGCTCCATTTGATTTTGTTGCTGCGTTTTGGAATCGAGAAAAGCGGACACAGTAAGGTATGAATAACTTTGCCCTGGTTGTTCGTTTCCATTTGGAGTTTCCAAAAGAAATCCATTTATAATTGGTAGAAGATTAAAAATAAGAATTTTCAATTTAATCATTTTGCTGAATGGCGAATAACTGATTTTAATGTTACCAAATAATATATACTACCTTCTATACTATCATCAGGGGGTAAGGGGATTAGAAAATGAAAGAAAAAATATTTACCTTGGTAAGGTGAGACTTCAAAAAAGATAACTTCATAATTTATTCACTGAATGATAAAGTAGCCTTTAATCCCTTCTGTGATTACACTCCAAAGCATTAGAGAAATTAAAGGAATTAGAATAAATCCTCTAGAAGATTTTTTTATCAATTCTATTTATTTTATCATCATAATCTATACTTTCCTCCATAGAGCAAAAAATATTATTAATCTCACATTGTACTTTTCCGTTTCTTTACCAAACGGAAACGTTTGTAACCCATCAAATAATGGTAAAACTTTAATTTTACAAAGTGCAGTACTTCCTATAGTTAACCGTGCCGTCGATTTGATATGCCTACATGTAAGTTATTAACACTGTTTTTACTCCATTTAGTCGCTATTTAGGTTATGTCAGCGTGTTTCTATTTCCCACCACAATGTATCAATTTTGACCAAAAGACAAAAAAAAATAAAATTTTAACGAAATTTTATTCTTAAAAGCAAATTAATCTTAGTATGATATCATTTAATATTAAAAAAAAAACAAGTATAGACTTCAAACATTTTGTCTTTATTTTAAATCGTATTTGTAATTTTGGGACTTATCTTTTTCTGTCCGTTTAGAAGCCTTATAATTTTCGTCCCTTATTTTAAAGTATATATCTTTAATATTATTATTTGAAGTATTCTGCAAACGTCTTACTTAATGGTATTTGTCATATTCATTCAAGGGTAAACATTGCTTTACAAACCTATTAAACAGATTAAGAGGGTGAAAAGTTCTGATTTCCGCCAAATTTTAAAATCAGTTGTATCTCAAAAAAGGACATCAGCAACGTACGTTTCCATGGAGAGATTGTTTGATAAGCAATTTTCCTAAAAGTGTACAAATGACTATGTAGGTGAAAAGGAAATATAATCTCGAAAGTTCTGAAGACGCATCCCAAGTTATGGCATGATCATAAAAGGTTTTAACAAACTTTAACAAAATTTGAAGCTATAGAAATGAAAACATAAAGTAAAAGTTTGTAACTAATTTGGAACATGATGTTGCTCTATTTCAAACAACAAGATACCGAATTTACTGTGAAATAAGTTTCTGCATATGCACATTTCAACAACATATGTCTCTTCAAACGTATTCTTCACATAAACAAACCAGGTTTAGTTTTTTTTGCATCAACTCAATTAAACAAGATCTAGCACTCAGTCGCCTTATCTTAAAGATGTAGTTTAGTGAAGTTTTTGAAATGTGTATTAGTTATTCGGATTTCTCGATTTTTATCCATTATTCTTGTGTAAAATATTTTGCCAAAAACGACCAATTTTCCAATAAAGCTCATTTAAGGTCAGTAAACAAGATATCGTTAAGTTGTCGATTTTCCTTTCCATGTGAAAGTAACCAATGAAGATCCATGTAATACTAAAGGTAAACGTCCAAGAAAGCCTTTTTTCGCCATTTTTGAAACAAGGTCCATAAGATATCAATATGCTTAGCATAATTTCTGCCAATGCTCTTTCTATTTATAGCATCAATTCAAAATCCTAGATGAAATTTCACTTTACTACATCCTTAAATTAGGTACTTTTTTCTTCTTTTTACTTTGCTTTGTACAAATCACTTATCACATAACGGATGACACGTGCATGGCATGAGATGCTTACTCTGTCTACAAGTCAGGTCTCGCGTTTTTCGGAGTTATTCTGAAAGTTGTGCGTTTAAACGCAAGAGCTTAGATGCTGTTGTCTACTTCACTATTTTGAAAAAAGTTTGAATTAATATTGAATGGTTATCCTATTCAATTAACAATGAAAGGGGGTCGAAAAAATTTGCATCAGACAAAGATTCTACAAAAACATTGAAAAAGAAGCAAATCCTATATACTTAATTTTTTCTACAATTTATCGACAAATGAATACCGAAACAAAAAGTGAAAAAGAAAAATCCTCAAATAAAAAATAAAAAACACGGCGATTCATACTTAACACATGTATAGACAACCTTACAAAAACAAACCAAATAAACAAAAATTAATAAGAACATCGCAAAACTGAAACGCGAAAACCTTACCAAAACCTTATGAATCGTCAAGTGATCTGGAATGGTAAGCATGATCTGCTTCACGCGTTGCCACCGTCACACTGCCGATGAAAACTGCATCTTAGCTTACGTGGCCAAGGGCCATGTGATCTTTTGTCATCACTCGGTGTCCAACTGTCGTCCGTCCAACCCCCCGTTAACTTTTATTCAAAGATCTCCTCTGAAACTGCTAGCCCCATACTTACCAATCTTGGCCTGAATCATCACCAGGGTATGTGTAAGCCAAAATAGTATCCTATGAAATATGATCCAATTGGAACAAATGTTATTGATACATCTATGAGATTTTATCATCTGGAGTATGTTTCACCAGGTGAGCATTAAATACTTCCCAGCTGGAGATATTTCACCAGACGAGCTATGAAATTTGTTCCTTTGGAACTTATTTCACGGTGGATAAGATAAACTGTTACATATATTCAAGTTTATGATTTTTAAGTCCCCAGAAAAAAACAACATGGTCGCTGCTACTAAAAATAGAACATATGGGTAAATTGCCGTTTTTAAATTACTCGAAAACCATTACAGATATCAAAAATCTGACATGGAGTTAAATGATCAGCATGATCAAATGTACCATCTCTGCAATTTTGAAGAATATCAGATAACCCGTCTTTGAGTTATTGCTCCTTTTCCGTAAAATTTTCAGTTTTTGTTACTTTTATATATTGAAAATGGTACAGGATAGAAGTGAAGCTTAAGTAAAAAAATGGTCAGCATAGTACGATCTTCATGTCCTCCAAGTTTAAAATAAATCTGACTACCCACATAGTAGTTATTGCCTTTTTCTTTGAATTTTCACGATTTTGTAACGTTTTTACTTTTATTTCAAAAAATGCTTGAAATAGAGGTTAAATGTGAATTGCAAAAGTATTGAGCTTTTCAGGGACTACAATTTCTACAGGTTTACATCTCATCAAAGATGACCGCACTAGTTAACATAGTTAAAAATAGGACCCTATGGGAAATGCATTCAAAGATTTTTTGCTTCTCTGAAACCACTGCGCAAATGGGGAGCAAATTTTGTCACAATAATCCTGCGTGGACCCATTTAAAGTTTATGTGGATGTTATTCATCCAAGATGGCCGCCAGTGGGAACACATTTTAACAAAGAGACCCTATGGGAATGCATTCAAATATCTACTCTGCTTAAACTACCCGACCAAATGTAACCAAACTTTTCAGAAGAGAAGATCTTGGAATGCATTTCCCATTGGGTCCCTATGTTAAACTATGTTCCCTGCTGGCGGCCATCTTAAATGTAATGCCCCTTAGGGTCGTTGTCTCTTTGACACATTCCCCGTTTCCCTTCTTTTTCTTATTGGTCACAATAGTCCTTCCATGGTCCCCTTTTATAGTTTGTGATTTTCATATTTCTACCTCATCCAAGATGGCCCCAGCTCGGAACATTGTTTAACATAGGGACCCTATGGGGAATGCATTCAAAGGTCTTTTCTCCTGGCACCACTGTAAGACAATAGGAACCAAACGTGGATACAATTTCCCTTGGCTGGTCCCCTTTAAAGTTTGTCATTTTTATCTTCGTATCTCATCCAAGATTGTCGATAACACGGGACATAGTTTAACATAAGACCCTATGAGAAATGTAGTCAGAGATCTTATTCTCTGAAACTACTGAGCCAATTGGAACCAAACTTGGTCAAAATAGTCTTTAGGTGGTCCCCTTGAAAGTTTGTGATTTTTATGTTCATACCTCATTTAAGATGGCCACCAGCAGGGAACATAGTTTAACATAGGGACCCAATGGGAAATGCATTCCAAGATCTTCTCTTCTGAAACTACAAGAGCGATCAATATAGAGATTTTAGTCTATGCATGCAGCATTGCTCGACTTCTAGGAATGCATTCCACTCAAACCGGTGCCAGGGGCGTCTTGACCTTACTATGAGGTATGATCATATGTTATTGTTGAAGGCCTCATGATGCATTAAGATGAAGGACAACAATTTAAGCGGTGTTCCATTGCTGGGTTGCTTTTGTCATGTATTTGTAGAGACTTTGTCTCATGTGCATTCATTCAATATCTTTTCTTTGCTTATAAGTCCAGGTATGATGCTGACGATGATGTGTCAGTAATCTCTTTAATTTCTAGTTCATCTGGTTATATAAGATGAAGGTTACACAAAAGAATATTGTTAGTGATCAAGACCTTGGATGAGCCTGACTGTTAGTCCCCGAGGGTATTCACCAGCCCAGTAGTCAGTACTTCGGTGCTGACGCTCTGTCCTTTGCTGATTTTGGCTTTACCTTTAAATCATAGTGGTTATTTGTTCTCTATCGGTTTTTAAACATCTTTGAGTTATGGTCTTCCAAACGTTTATATTCTATCTGCACTGAAGAGACAGTAGTTGTCGAAATGCAGAAATTAAATTCTCAGTAACGACGGTATTAAGTTATTCAAACGAAAAAAAAGCCCGTCACTTGAATCGGCAATAGAGCTGCCGGGCGCGTCACCTGGTGCGGGATGGGGGAATACCCTGCCTGTAGTCGGGTCATCATACAAAAAGCCTGATTGTGAACCATTGTAGCCAAACTTAGTGGAGAAACACAACGCTCCATGCAGTATATAGACCCCGATCTATATTTTTCTGTGGAGAGCAGAGTCACTGGGAGTCGTAAAGAAAGCTAACTTTCCTGCCCCTATCAATTTCTCTCCTTTTCTAGCGGCAATAAAACTCCTTTCCCCAGTTGTCACTTTCACCTGTGTTTCTTTCTTCATTTATCCATCCCTTGTGGAAAGATCGAACTCAAGATTCAAGAAATTCTTTTTTTCCATTTGAATTGCTACCGGACACTACCACAATGAAAGGAGAGGTTTGGCGCACCATAAAAACGGTTGAACCCACCATTTCTTATGAAATGTCTGTACAATGTCAGAAACTTTGTGGTTGAAAGTTTTTTGTCGATGGCTTTGTTTTCTGTGTCGTCTTGTATATCACAATTGTTTTTTTTTTAATTTTTGCCTTTGTCGATGATGTTTGTGATACAGATTTGTCAATGGGAAATCTGTGTACAAAGAGATAAATATGCATTTCATTGATCCTTTTTTAGGGTTAGAGAAGTAACATATACCATGAATTTTAATTGGTTTTGTCTTAGGGTTAGAAAATGATAGTTACTGTCTTCAAGGTGTCAATAGCAATTGCTGTCGAATGTTACCGGACATTACCGAAAAGGAAGAATATGTTAGACGCGACGCGCTATAAAGTCGGTTTAATACATCATTTCATTTGAAAAGTCAGAACAAATACGGTCGACAATTTTTCCGCAGGTTTCCACCTGCTTTGTCTTTTTGGCTCTTTATAATTCTGTTTACTTATAATTTTATCTGAATTGATGAACTTGTTCAATTTCTGATTAGTTGAAATATTGCTCACTAATCAATCAATCAAGTTTCACTCTCAGTTTCACTGGAGTTCACACTGTGAGTGCCTTTGTTCTGAATGTTGTAATTTCTGTTTCTGTGCTTTGTATCTGTCTAACGTCATTGTTTTTGTGTCTAACGTCACTGTTTTCTGTGTTCTCGTTTTTGCCCTGTCTTTGGACTTCGATTTTTGTGAATTTCACTCCATTCTACTGCCGTTGTTTCAAGCGAATAAAGAAACTTGTCGGATAAAAGTCGTGTACATTTACAAAATAGTGTACAATTAGTCTTCATAGGTATCCCTTGGCGAACCTATTCTGCTTGAATATTTGTCTTCAAAATTCTACAAATATGTTATCAATTAAAAATTTCACTATTGCGATGACACCCTCATACATTTCATGTTTTCAGATAGTTTTAATTTATTTCACTGCCTCTTTAATATCAGCGCTGTTTATTGACTGGTATACATCAACTTTTCAATGCATTCTTGCTTACTTATTCTTAAATTCAAGAAAGGAAGAGTTAGGAACATGCTTAATTTTGTAATTTTTGTAACTAAAGCTTTGTATTGTTTCATTTTTAAAAGTATTTAAGCAATAACTGCTCTTGTACCATTTGACGTTTTAACAGACATTAAGTCCTTCCAGTTAATAAGGACCGAAACAATGGGTTTTGATTCTATGGTAAAAGTATGTAAGGCAAGAAAATTTCGAGTTTGCATTTGCTTTTAAATGGGTAGAAAGTGTTGATTTGAAGGAATTGTTATGCTTGTTGCAACAGTCAACAGCCTTGAAGTAAAATGTACTTGTATACTCCTCTAATTCAAAGCTCATTTCATTTACTTGTAATTGTGACAGTTTATTTGCTGCAACGTTAATTTCAATTTAAGGTCAAGTCGAAAAAATTGACGATATCCTACAAAATTCTGATGTTCTTGCATGATGATTGCTATGCTTGAGATACATTGAAATATAAAAAGAACAAATGGGGAACCCATGCTCGTTTTCGTTTCCCAGTCATTTGGACATCCAGTTTGATCTTAATTTACATTGTATAGGGAAAGTGGGTTTTTAACGGATATAAAATCAGAAAAAATGT
The DNA here is from genome assembly GCA_002080025.1 of Modiolus philippinarum. Taxonomy (NCBI): domain Eukaryota; kingdom Metazoa; phylum Mollusca; class Bivalvia; order Mytilida; family Modiolidae; genus Modiolus; species Modiolus philippinarum. Next base: position 16,711 of record MJUU01072649.1, read on the forward strand.
TGTTTTAAAAATAGTTATACGTCCTACAGTTTTTCAAAAAAACTAACACAATACTGCAGAAGTTCTAATTTTTTTTTAAAGATAAAAATTTTGGTAGGTCACCATGCTTGATTTTTCTATAAATGCTTTCAAAGACACGAACTTGTGCAGAAAAATGCTATTTTTTCAGTACGTCAAGGATCACGTTTGCCGACGCCAATACGAATAAAGTGAGTTGCGCACACAATATCTAAGCAGGAGTCCTTATTCATCTATAACTGGTACTATAAATTGTGAAAATAAGTTTACCGTCTTGGAACTGCAAAACATTTCTCCATTATTAACACCAGTTCTAGTTTTTTCGGTGACAATGCGGAAAAAGACAAAAAATACGTTATTTTTTTCATGACCTTCAAATTGACAATTTTAAGTTAGTTGTTTCTTGTCGAGAAGTATTTTTATTACAGTAAATATAAAACATTTATGTCACATTATTTAAATTCATAATTCATCTGCTAAAATGTTTTCGTCAATTTTAGTCGGTTAGATTTTTATAATAATTGCAATAAATTAAACATAGAACACTGCAAATAAATGAAACAAATACACGCATTTAAACAATTAAGCGCACATTGGCGGATCATCAGGAAGGGTACCAGAGCTTAGAACCCCTTTTTCTGGAAATATTTAAAATTTCGTACAGAAGTTAGGTAAAATAATCGACTGGAATCCCATCGGAACCCCCTTTTTCGAAACCTGGATCCGCCGGTGGCGCATGACCTATTGCGAATATTCGATATCATTGCTTTGTACAACAATATTACAACCACTTGCATTTTTGCAATAATTGCAAGACCGTTTTTAGCCAATAGAGAAAAGTTTATTGCAATGTCGGAAAAAAGCATACTTTGCTCTTGAAGCATTCATGCGATATAATTTGCTTTTAACACTGTCATGACAGTACACCTAAATTTATTCGAGAAAAAAATTCGATGATCAGCAAAATTTACATTTGAAATGATGTTAAGGGTTTCCTAAAGAATACAACGACTTTCGTCATTTCCCCCGAATTTCTGGACTTGACGATTTCCAGATAAATGAACATGTTGGGGAAAGGCATTTTTATACTCTTCATTTCCAAGGTAAATCGTTAATATTTCAAAAACTTACAAAAGTGCATGTATAGACTGAAAACAGTCTATCTCAACGCACAAAAAGTGTGATTTTCGAGTTGCTTTAAAGTTATATCCATGAAAATAGTATTAACTATACGAAACCATCTTCAAATATTTTAAATTCTTCAAAGTTTTCAACTTCAAACACCAGCTTCCATTTGAAGTCTGCGCTTTATTTACAAATAGTACCTCTTTGCGAATTTTTAAATTTCACAATTTCAAAACCAAACCATCAAATAGCATGAGGAATATCAACTTAAAAAAGAACAGTTCAGAAGTCGCGAGGAATAAGTATGATATTGAAATGACAGGTAACATCTTCCTCTTATTATAGCTACTTGAAAATCTACTGAAACTATATTTTCTGTTTAGAAATATCTAAATATCTAAAATCTCATACATTAATCCACCACCCGTCATTGCTATGCAAATGCTTGAGTATTAAACTGATAAAATTTTGACTGCATTCATACAATAAAAATTCTGATTCAACCTTCCGCGGAAAGATAAGATCTCGGATAAGATGCCAATGTTTGTAAATTGATTTTTGATGTTCACGAATTTTATTTGTAATGGTGTTTTGTTAGGCACTGACTATACTGTGTGCATCGTGTTTTAACCACTGTGTTCTAAGGTCGTATAGTTCTTGGTCTGTGCATTCTGACAAATGGAACGGACAATATAGCTTTTCCTAGAAGTATTATTATTCTGTAAAAACATGGCGACTATCTCTCAAACCTATGACCTTTGTTTATTTTTTCTTGCTGTATGCAACGGTGAAAGCATTGTTCCATTGCCTATCAGTACTATGTGTTTGTAGAGACTGTGTCTCATGTGCATTTCCGCTATATCCATTCAATATGTATTCATTTTTTCCATTTTTTTTGGGCCGATTTTGTTGGTTTTTTTTAAGAAATGGCAATTTTTGTAACCCTTAAATACAAAAAGTTTCTTCGACGAGATCCTTCCTGTGATGACACAAAATTCGGGGAAATCATATGAAACTTCATAGGTGTTTTACGTTCCCATTAACGTCATACAATAGAAGGGGCGTCGTCAAAAAATTTCAAAACAAAACAACACCAGATGGCGTTCAATTACTTCGACTTGACCTTAAGGAATGGAAAGGGGAGTTGGCATGCCATAAAACCGGTTTAACCCGCCATTTTCTACTGAAATGCCTTTACCAACTCAGGACCATTTCGGTAGACAATTTTCCAGTGTTTTCAACCCTTCTTTGTCTTTTTGTCTCATGGACTTCGGCTCTTTACAAGTCTGTTCGGTAATTTTTGTTATCACCCCCTTCTTCAAACATTTTGATGCAGCAATGAATCCTAAACGTGTCTTCTTAGTTTTGTTCATTATTCTGGCTTGTAATGCAAATACATCTGTTTTTTTTCCAGAAGTGAAATCAGTTTATTCTGTAGTTAAGTTAGCGCGCACTTCAATATTTGGATTATTGCTCAATTTGATTGTTTTGTTCTGTTATATCTAACAAAACATAAAATGGTGGTTACTTGATCCGGTCCGTCATTTTTTCCGAATAGAAAGGAATCAGTTTATGCACTTTAAAAGATTAAAAATAAAAATTACTTCTGTCGCTGTGTCGAGAGGGGAAATCTTAGTTTAAAGGACAGAATAATTGGATATATGTCATCATCTTTTTATCAAAGGGTGTTAGGAACAGAAAAATTATAGACCACTTCTGAGCTATCCGATCAATATGATTAATTTTGAATGACATGTCTGGTAAATAGCTCTTTTATAACTTAAATTTATTCAGCAAAAGATAAACATTGTTAAACTAAATCGATTTATTTATGATCTCCCATAAAACTACACAATAACTCTTTTGAGGTTATAATGTTCTATTCTCCATAGAGAGCAGAAAAGCATATATGTATCAAGAACAAAGAAGATAAGTGTTATTGATGTCAATAATTTTGAAACTACTTTTGTTCGTTGGCTTCCTATTTTAACGGATTGTGTGGTTTGCTTGAGCCACGAAATTAAGTTCCCAATGCATTTTTCCCAAGGGTATTAATGCATAGAATTTGGACTACAAATTTAAGCACCCATGAAATAGTAATATTTCTGAAAACGACTAGTTGATGTCTGCGTATAAAAGTACTTCCACAGTATTGAATGAAATGCACCTTTAATGTTTTGGTTTGGTTTCGTGTCAGCAATGCACCATCAGGTTTTCTGAACATGCACGAAACGATCTATCTTCCAGCAAACAACCTAATTATACTGCAGTGACACCAATCGTGAAAAGCATGAACATAATAATCAAAGACAAACCAAACAAACATTTATTCCGAAAGCTCTTTGAAAAGTGTTGATGTATTAAACGATACCTTCAGTCATGTCTGTCCCATTAGGCTCACAAATAATTTATTTTTACGGGCCATTGACAAAATTTTTGATTGATTAGTTTTGGTTTTACGTGAAGTGGGTAATATTTCAGTTATATCGGGACAGAGATAGTTTATCAAATAAAAAAAAACTGAAATTAAAGCAATGAAAAAGAAGAAAGAAATAAAATTGGATGGCACAATGGGGCAACCTGTCTGATTGCCACTTAGAAGAGAGCGGAAATTTGAAGCGGAAGGAAATTCCACCTTCTATACCGCCTCATTTTTTTTCGAAATATACAGAAGGAACCCTTAAACTGCATTTTTACGTGGTATATCTCTGTATACTTAATTTACAATGGTTCGCTTTTTGAACTGATAACCCTGTTTGTCTCTTGTTTTCATTATTTTTTTAATGAAGTTCGCTTGTAAATTGTGGCATGTGATTGTAGTTCCCGGCAATTGTAGGTGTTTGCTGTTGTCCTGTTTTTGTAAGGGTATTCTGCTATCAATCACCTGAGAACGTACCCCGGCTGCTGTAGACATAGTCGCTGAAAAATGACTCAGATTTCGGGAAAATGTAATCATATAAATCGGCTAGAACTCTGAACAACAGTAACGAGATTTCATCTTTACAGTAAAAGAGCATCATAATATATATGCATTTCATCTAGTCAATATATCAGACGACCGCTAACATATTGTCATACGAATATTAATTCTTTAATGCTTTACGTCTCATCTCTTAACAATATATTGCGAATTCAAAAAAAAAAAAACTATACTACTTTGTTTGGTAAATTAATATACATGTATATAGGAACATAAATTACTAACATGAAGTTATGAATCTTTGAACCAGCAAACATAGCGTAAATTGGTAAGAGTAATTTACGGGCACCAATCTCGCAACTCATGACATTTAATTATGAAAGAAAAATCGTGATGATGATATCCTGTTATGAGTGATGATATCGAGGTCACCGCTTCGAAATGCAAGTACCAGCATTAGTATCATATTGCCTGTAAAATATTTTTGTTTTTAAAAATAAGAGAATGTAGATTGATCACTATTATTTCAAGGACGATATACATACAAAAATCTTATTAAATGGTGAATTTACTGTTATTGTGGGTTTGAACTTGTCAAGTTTTTGACAAACGGTCCGAAATTTGTCTTTTTTTCAAAACCAGTAATATTTATTGCATATATTGTTATACGACCGTATGTATTATTTACATGTTTAGCTTGAAATGTTCCTTTGACACTAATATTTGATATGAAATTATAGATTTTGTGAATCGTTATTAGTGATGATATCAATCTATGAGTTGTGGGATGCGTTATGATTGATGTGAGTAAAAACAACATTTTTTACTATGTATTCGTAGAGACTTTGTCTCATGTGCATTTACTCCATATCCTTTCATTTAACAATAAAAAAAAAACACTAAAAGTATTGTAAAATCATAATGAAACAACTATCAAAATTATATTTGTCGACTGAAAGATATTTTCTGGGGTGATGATTTTCCTTTGTCCTTTAGTAACATCACTCATGCCGCATCCCACAACTCATAAATTGATATCATCACTAATAACGATTCACAAAATCTATAATTAACGTCAAAGGAACATTTCAAGACAAACATGTAAATAATACATACGGACGTATAGCAATATATGCAAAATGTATTGCTGATTTTGATAAAAAGACAAATTTTGACAAGTTCAAACCCAAAAAACAGTAAATAAGCAAACAATACGTCACCGTTTAATAAGATTCTTGTATGTATATCATCCTTGACTAAATAGCTATCGAACTACATTCTCCGATTTTAAATCAAAGTAAGGATGTACTGAGTCAATTTACGGCGAGATAAATAAGCGAAAATACTCCGAAAATACTGTGTTTGTCTTAGTTTGGAGACCATATTTATCAGAAATAGTATTTAGATTTCTGTATATACCGATATCATAAATGTAAAGCATTTCGTATGTTGTTTTTGTTAGTTACAGCAATGGTATCTAAATGATCCACCTTTTTCCCCTTTCGTATTTTTATTTTTCATCATCTTTTAATGTTTTTAATTATATTTTACTTGTGTTTTTTTTTTTTTTAAAATTTCTTTGTCGTTCAAAGTACATAAAAAATCACCTGTTTATATGGAAAATATTGATATATTTAAATCTTTGAAGAAAGATTGATTGATTGAATATTGTTTAACGTCTAATAAGCAATATTTCAGCTATATCAAGACGAGAACAAGTTTGTTGATAAATAATCACTTTGGGGTATGGAAATGGCCATGGGACGGGAAACTCTGACTGCCACTGGAAAAATAGGGTGAAATCGTCAAGGGCGGGGAATTTAGCCTTGTAGCCGATCACCTACGGACCACCCCAAAAAGAGCTTGCTACAAGGGTTCTTCAACGTGCAGGAAGCGTGGCATTTCTTCCAACGTTTTCTTCATTAAGACAACACCATCAAAATTATCAAACTTACATAGCCAACAATGTCATACCAAAAGGTCTGCAGATTAAAAAGACCCACAACACCGGGCATACCTCTCAGTTTTTTAAATCTCAGTGGAAAACGGCTCTTGATATTTGCTCCAAAAAATTTTTACAACTTTTAAAAGACCATTGTTTAAGGCAAATTAAAGGTCTCACAAATTCAATTTCCAGGAAGAAGGTCCTGCTTGCCGTCTGAATATTCAACTTATATGGATAAATTATCTCATTTTGTCAAAAAGCATGAAACACAATTGCTAAATGAACAACAACGCAAGTTTTCAAGAGATAACATCGAAAATATTTTTCCGTCATTAGAGTTAAAAGAACCCGTAAAACAACTTTCAAAAAGGAAAAATAGACGGTTTCAGAAAGTCCAGATTGCAAATGATAATAAGTCTACGGTTTTAAACTTGTCTGCCAATCCTCTCTCTGAGGCCGAAGAATCTGTTTTATCAAAAGGGCTAGGTTTCTGTCCAACTCCAAGCCATCTAAATGTAAAACAATTCAAAGATGACATGCATGCTTTTTTTCAGACGTTTACGGTTAAAAGAATATTTTGAAAGAAAGCGGGAGGAAGAANGTGCAGTAAATCTAGAGCCTTGGAGTCTTATATTGAAACAGTCCAAGAAAAAGTAGAACTCCAACTACCTAAAGAAAGTCGCCCCATTTCCAACATCACGAAATGCGAAAGACAAGCACTCCGTAATTTAGAAAAGAGAGAGAATATTGTTATCAAAAAGGCAGACAAGAGTTCTACTGTAGTCGTCATGAACACCGATGACTACATTGCCGAAGCCAACAGGCAGCCCTCGAAACCCGCTTTTTATAAAAAAATTGAAAACTGATCCAATAAAGAAATACAGCGATGACATTGTTACAGTACTCAAATCAATGTCCAGAAACGAAGAGCTAGATCAGGAAACTTTTGAAAATCCCAGAGCTGGTTTATTTTATCTCCTCCCAAAAATACACAAAGAAGGACTTCCCGGGCGACCAATAGTTAACTGTATTGGGCATCCCACAGAGAAAATTTCCCAGTTTCTAGATTTGCATCTACAACCTTTTGTCGAGAACTTACCTTCTTTTGTAAAAGACATGACTGATTACATTAATAAAACATCCTCTGTAGACCTTCCGCCCAACACAATTTTGGTAACGTTAGACGTGACTTCTTTATACACCAACATACCACATGATGAAGGAATCGAGGCCTGTCGTAAAGTGTGGGATAGTAGAACTATAAAATCACCCTCCGCTGAATCTCTAGTCAAGCTTTTGAGTTTAGTTCTTACACGTAACAACTTCGTTTTCGATAACAAGAATTTTCTACAAGTTAATGGGACTGCTGTGGGTACAAGGGTAGCACCATCATACGCTAATATTTTCATGCCAGACGGATTAAGAACAGCGCATGTTACAGGATGCACCATATAAACCATATAGCTGGCTGCGCTTTATTGGTGACATTGAAATGAAATGGACAGATACAAGATCTAACCACGATGAATTCATTGAATTTATTAATAACTATCACCCGTCCATCAAATTCACGGTAACCATCCAAGAAACAACGAATACATTCCTCGATACAACATCTACACTTGTCGATGGCCAAATTGATTTTGACCTGCATTCAAAACCAACAGATGTACACGCTTATCTGCTCCCTAGTAGTTGTCACCCACATTGTATAAATGCGATACCGTATTGTCTGTCAACTCGAATACGACGTATCTGCTCGAAAGGAAAGAACAAGCATTTAAACAAAGGAGCAAAGAACTTAAACAGCATCTTATTAACAGGGGCTATAAAGGAAAAGATGTTGAAAAAACAATCCAAAACAGTGTCATCAATCGATCGAACTCAATTATTACTGTATCGGGGCAAGAGGAAGAAAAAATCTAGTATCCCGTGGATGACTACCTTCCATCCCAAATTGCCACACCTGTCTGATATATCCCGCGAATGTATGCCTATTCTCCATGCGTCAACTAAAATGAAAGCCCTTTTCCCTGAACCCCCGCTTGTATCTTTTCGTCGTCCCAACAACCTGAAAGACATTCTAGTTAGAGCTAAACTACCTACGGCCGAGATAGGCCGGTTTACAACATGCCGTGGTAGACGTTGTAAATTGTGTAAATACAGTTCCACGACTGAAACTTTCCAACGTACAGCTACCGGTGATATTTTCAAAATCTTTGGACAATTATCATGTAAATCGCCCAATGTCATCTATCTGGTTACATGTCTGTAAAGAACTATATGTTGGTGAGACAAGAAATGCGCTCAATCTTTGCATAAACTTGCATCGTAACCATATCGAAAACAAAATCAGAACCAGGCCACTGCAATCCATTTTAATACTCCAAATCACAGCTGGCAAAATATGCAAGTCATCGCAATTGAGCAAAAGAGCTCATAGAATTTAAACCAGAGAAGATCCAAAGAAAGCTATTGGATTGATCGTTTAAAACCCACTCTTAACATCAGGGTTATAGATCAATAAATGCATATAATACAAGCGTTAAAAAATTAAGAAAATATTGCAGTAAATGTTACGAACAAACACCAGCAAATATTTTTTTTCACATCACTATAATTGAGGTCAGGTCTTCAGTTTACCTATTAAATTAAGTTTTGTAGTGTAGTTTTTTGTAAATAGTTTATTGTTTTATTATATATTTTGTTGTTTTGAGAAAGACTCGGATAGAGTTGAAATATAAACAGTATTTATACTAGTGCTATTCACATATTCACATTGTTCATACTGAAAGTTTATATATATATATATATATAACGGTCTATGGTAGGAACCCAACGGGGTTAGTATTAGAGACATGAATATCGAGATTGCCTTCCCACCGATGGATTTAGCTGTTCTTCGAATGCACAGATATTACAGACAGATTACACTGCTCCCGCCATCTCCGTGTGAGTCAAAAGGGGGTGTAAAATAGAATGAACTACATATTTATTTTGACACGTAATAAGAGACTTAAGTATATTAATTAACCGAAATTTAAACATGTCAGTGGTTGTCCAGTGGTAGCGTACCAGACTTTTAACCCGTAGAGCCTTGACAGAGGGGGTTCGAATCCCACTGGAATCAACAAAAATTTAATATTTAATATTAAAAGACTCAGACTCTGAATCTGAATTGATAAAAACAGTTGAAAAATTCATCACAGGCAGATGGTTCAAGCCAAAATGATAATTTTCATTGTATTTTTTTTTCAATCAAGTACCCAAAATTGCAATTTATCTTCTGCATATGGCCATTTCGACAACAATGTGTCTCATCAGTGCAGATTATATCAAAACAATTGGAAAACCAAATAAAAACGAAAGATTTCTAAGTGTCATTTTCCAAAAATTGAAATAGCCCACATTTTGATGGGGCGCTCAGCATAGATCGATCCTTAACATACCATAAAAACGAAGCACAAATAAGATGTTGGGTTTTCATCGGTAATCACTCTAATTCTTATTTGAAAGCAAAAAAAGTCCCATGGATTCTCTTAAACAAAGTGAAAGAGAATGCAGACTGTTAGTTAAATGAATAAATAAACTGTCTATTAATTCAGTCAACGTGGAAACTTGCCTCTCTCCCCGGATTCGCGAATATTTACGGTAATGCAGGGCCTAAAATTTAAAATATAACGGTCTATGGTAGGAACACAACGGGGTTAGAAATAGAAACATGAATATCGAGATTGCCTTCCCAACGAGGGATTTGGCTGTTCTTCGAATGCACAGATATCACAGACAGATTACACTGCTCCCGCCATCTCTGTGTGAGTCCAAAGGGATGTAAAATAGAATGAACTACAAATTTATTTTGACACGTAATACGAGACTTAAGTATATTAATTAACCGAAATTTGAACATGTCAGTGATAATATATTATATAATTTACACAAAAACAAATAAAAAAAATGGCTTACAGTTGGTACTAAGAGATACCTTACGCAACTTTTATACCGCTTATACATAATTCATGCGAATAATAATAGTTCAAGTAAATATCATTTGAATAAACCTGTATCCATGTATTGTCCCCCTGTTGTAATTAAATCGCTGGCACTGCTGTACATTAATAAACTCTAATATTATCTTCTCTGGATGGAAAGGGGTGGTAAGTATGGAACCATTCTTATAAATTCCAACTCTTCCTTTATATCTTTTTGTTAGGAATGTGTCAGTGATGAAGTACAGTCCATCCCCCTCACACTCACATGCACACTTTTCTTCTTAGGTAAATGAAAAGGAATTTCTTATTCCTATTCTAAATCGAATGTCTGAAAACTTGAGAACATATTCAGAATTAGGTTAGTTGAATTCATCTCAAGATAAACAGTCTGTAATGCCACCCATTTCAGATATTTTTATACAAAATTCTATCCTTATTAGGTTCAACAAAGTTTCTTTTGTGTTGTTAACTAAAGGTAGATATTAAGAAAATGAAACGAACCTTCATCGAAACCCACTATGGACTATGTTATTTTTAACGTTTTACAATCTTGATAATAACACCAAAAATTTTACAAAGTCCGAAGAACTGAACAGTTGTCATAATTTGGCTTTGATAGATAAAATAAAAAGTTTATATATATCCTGTGTTCTTACTGGGATGAGATTGCTGAGTTTACCATCACTGCTAGAATAAAATAGCTTGGATGAAATGTACTTATAAGAATGATACGAACGTACTAGATAATACGAACTACATAAAGTAATTATTTGTACCAAGCGATATTTTAGACAACTTTTATAACTGTTAAACATAATTCTTGAGAAAAATAATTGTACACTTTTAAATTATTTGGATAGACCTGTGTCCATATACGGTCTCCCTGTTTTAATTCAATCGCTGCCATGCTGTAGAAGAATAAACCTTATTATTATTTTCATCGGAAGAAAAAGTTGCGGTAAGTATGGAACCATTCTTATATATTCCAACTCTTCCTTTATATCTCTTCGTTAGAATTGTCACAGTGATGAGATACAGTCCATCCTTCTCACATGTAAACTTTCCTTCTTTGGTAAATGAAGACAAGTTATTGATTCCCGTTTTAAATCGGATGTCTGAAAACTTCATGATATATCCAGGACTACGATTTTGTCCGTTTTCGTCATTAGATGTGCAGGCTGTCAGCGAAACTGAAAGACATTTTATAATAAGTTATTTAAGGTTTAAAACTAATACATTTTTTGCAAATTCAGCTCTTTCGCCTTTTTCCTACAAACACACATTGTTATCGTATATTTTTTTTCTGTTTGATATTGAATATGTTTAGTTTATAGTAACAGTATGAGTGTTTTCAGTATGTATGTGCATAATTTATTGTTGATAGAAATCGAAAGGTAACATTTTTTGTAAATTTTTAGTCACTTTCCACAAATAATCATGCTATTATGATACATTTCGTTGACCGCTTCCGTTTATATTTAAAAAAAATTTCGATTTACAATTTTGGTAAAACGCGAACACAATTTTTCACGTGGTCTGCATTTCTTTGCTTCACATTCCAATGGTGTGCCTCATCAATTTATGTTCACATATTATTGCCGACTATAAAGAGAAATTCTGTCATTAATACTATTTTGTAAATCAAAATATATTTTAATATTTAGATTTAATTGCCTTTGTATTTTTTATCGCCTGTATTTTTATAATTAAAAAGTGTTTGTGTTTAAATTCCCCTTTACACACATATGGCCTTACACCAATATGAACAACATCGAAATTTCTGATCTCCGCTGGACCAACTTTAAGGGCAAAAAATAAGATGCGTGTTTTTCATTGTACATGAGTTCATTAAATGAAGATTTTATACATAATGTACATTTTTAAAGGAGGCTTATATATAAAATGTACTTTGCAAGAATTACTGTTAACTAAATTGTTGAATTGCTGCTTGGAAAATACACTTAGAGGAATAAATTAATTGAATTGAAACGGTTTTTATGCCTTTTTGTACATTTTGAACCAGGTTTAGTGTTCTCCATTTTATTCTATATTTTAAAATGCTATTTTCAATTTGCCTTTGTTTGTTTGACTATACAAAAATAATGTTAGCTTTTAAAACATCAAAAATACTCAGATTTTAATTTGTATTTTTTAAAAAGGTAGAACTATGTGCTTATTCTACATAAATGTCCCCTCCTTGTAGATAAATCTTTTCGAGAATCGGACGAAGTTTGGTCTCGTCAACATTTATTAAAAAAAATTCAAATATTTTCACAAGTATTTCTTATTAAAAGCATTGAAATTGTCGTTTTTTTTTCTTTAAAGTGGCCCTTAATAGGAGCTGAATATTGAGTGAACTAATAAATTTTCTAATTTGTACAATTATGTATTGAAAAAGAATGTAATCATTTACTCGTTGGCGTAATTTTTTTTTCACTTAAGGTAAAGATTTCTCTCGTCGAAATTGAATCGTCATGTTCAAATAAGTTCACCAGACAATATAGCCACAGCTTTCCATATTATGATGGCCCAACCGCACTCATTGTCAGTCATTTAAATTATTGTTGTTTTTTATCATATGTCATTAGTTTTTTGAAGAAATTTATTGTTGTACCAAAAAAAAAATCCACATTGTTTTAATTTTTCATTTGAATAAGTGGACGTTGATGGATTATTAGTTGTTTTATGACCTTTGACAACCACTCTAATATTTCTTGTGTCAATAGAAATTCACCTGTTATTCCTGTGCCGTTTGGCCTGCATTTTTAATATATGACCCTGTGATGAGAAAACCGCAGAACCATACGGGAATAGAATTCTCTGCCAGACAATTTTGCATCTGCAGGGATACCCCATGCCTTCAAGGTCCTGGTTCTTCAACTGAACTCAGCGATAAATATAGATTATTACATGCCATTTTTCATATCAGACAAATTATCAGCCTTGGGTCAAAATAGGCCGACAGGCTCGAGGGATGATTTTGACCATGGGCTGATAATGGTTCTGATATGAAAAAATGCATGTTATGATATTTTTATCATACGTTTCAAACTAGAAATGCATCCCCAATTTCATACGCGATCTCAAAAGTTTTATTTCAGGAATCCCAATTTTTAGTTCAAACCTTAAAACATTTAATTTTTAATGACAACATTTTGTTTGTGAAGCCGTAATTTAACATGAATGACAATGAAAAATTCGGATATTTAAAATATGAACAAATTAAGTAGGATATTTATTTCAAAAGATAATAAAAAAATTAGTTTTATGCAGCTTAAAATCTATTTCGAAAATGACTGATAATACAGATTTACGCATTAAGCGTTTGATATAAACAGGAAGCAGTTGATAACAAAAGTCATATCACACGGTTTTGAACAAATTGAAGATAGTTGAACTAAATGTCAAAAATGGACTGTTTGAAGATAGTTGAACTAAATATCAAAAATCGACTGTATTATCAAGGGGGAAAATTTTACTGTTATTTTCAATAAACATATGATAAAGTATGTGTTTACTTGCAGCTTTTAATATTGTAAAGAACATGTCAAATTTATTTTTTATGTCTATTCATGATTTTTATGTTTGGAAATCAACTTAAATTTCGTCGCATTTGAAATGGAAAATAATCTTTAAAAATGTACAAATAATAATCATGTCATTCAGAACAAATACTCCCCTTCACTGGGTAAATAAGATTCCCTTGATATTCCCTTAAATTACAAATAAGGTAGCCATTTTGAGACGCATTGGCATTGATTGATTGATTGATTGAATATTGTTTAACGTCTACTCAGCAATATTTCAGCTATATCAAGACGAGAACAAGTTTGTTGATAAATAATCACTTTGGGGTATGGAAAGGGCCATGGGACGGGAAATTCTGACTACCACTGGAAAAGTAGGGTGAAATCGTCAAGGGCGGGGAATTTAGTCTTGTAGCCGATCACCTACGGACNACCCCAAAAAGAGCTTGCTACAAGGGTTCTTTAACGTGCAGGAAGCGTGGCATTTCTCCCAACACGTGGACCCGAGTTTACATCCCATCCGAAAGATGGGTTGTGTATTTATTAATCCCGCACAACCACGGAATGGGTCCTATTTCTATATCCCGGGACCCTCGGGGTCAGCCTCCGTTTAGGAGGGGTCACACCCCGCAAGCCGGAGATACTGGGTCCTATTTCTATATCCCGGGGTTCCCTCGGGGTCCTCTGTTAGGATGGCTCCTACTCCAAGCTCAGAGGATGCTGCGGGCCTATTCTTCAGCCGGGACCGCGCACGGCGGCGCATTGGCATTGTGTGTGCTGGAAGTGCAATAAACTGGAAATGTGTCGGAACCTGAAATTGCCGGGAAAGTCATATAATAAGTTCCGTCATTCCGGGAATGGAAGGATCTCATAATCACGTATTTGTGTGTTATGTAGTCAACGACTAAAACTTCGAAGCTTGTGATTATTTTTGTGTCATGTTGCCCCCAATTTGATTATTTTTATAACGTTTCCTTAAATTTTATTTTATTTGTTGCTATTTTATTAACTGTGTATAACATCGAACATATTATACAAATGATATAATATATCACGGCAGTCAGGGAACGCACTGTTTATCATTATGTTTGTAACTAAATCATTTCCATTACATAATTTCTGAAAAATTGTATGATTGCGTGTCAGGCATGAACTGTTTTTCAACTGATAGAAATATTCGAAAACCTTGACAGGCAATATGCTGCTTACTTTTATTGTGATATTACTGAAAAACTTGCATAAGGGTACATTGGAAATCTCAAAAACACGAATCACAAGAGATTTACTGAACTAGTTGAAGAGATAATATAGAACAGATAAGTTTTTCTGAATGAAATTTCATTTAGTGGCATGGGTAAACTTGTGTTTCACATAGCCAAAACGTGCTTTACAGACTTGAATCAAAAGAAAGAAGGGTGCTAAATCAATATTAAACTCGGAATTTGTTGAAATTGTTAGTAGGATTACCTTTTCATTATAAGCAAGCTGGAACGAACACATCGATATAATTATTAAATCAGCTTTCAAAAATGTGAATGTTCTTCTAAATTGAAATGGAATGAATCACCAAAAGTATTGTCCAATAATATTTAACATTTGTTAGACCTACAATAGAAGAATCGACATATGAATATTAAATCGATGTTTTACAACAAGATAAAACAAGAACAAGTACAGGATTGTCACCAAAATTAACGAACAGAGACGTTCTTACATTGAAACTTGTCGAGACACACTGTTTATCGTAGCAAATATCGCATAATGACTGTGATTTAAAAACTGCACAATTACTTAATTGTGACGAAAGTACCTTTAGTAATAAAATAAAGGTATTCCCATATCTCGACTCATGTGAATTACTATAATTTTAGAAATAAAAAAAATGTACAACTTCAACTGTAAAAGTTTTTGAACACTTTTGACTAGTTTATTAGAAACTCGCCATCATTTTCGTTTTTTTAAAGTAAGTAAAAACCGAACCGTTAGTCATAAAAATAACAAAATACCGAAGTTATTGATAATTTATCTTCTGCATATGCGCATTTCGACAACTTATGTCTCATCAAATAATTCAAGGAAAACGGCAACATGGGAAAAGAACGAAACAAAGACATAACAAGAATACAGCAAAGAAAACAAAATTGAAGACACACACACATACACACATACAAAGATGAACAACACGGACCCAACAAAACGCCATTTATGGGAATAGGTGCACCGGTAGAGTAAGCATCTCCTGTTTCTTATAAGACACCCGCCATGTTGAGCATGTCAAATCCTGTGGTAAAGTTGAGCATGTCAAATCCTGTGGTAAAGCTAAGCATGTCAAATCCTGTGGTAAAGTTGAGCATGTCAAATCCTGTAGTAAAGTCGAATCCGTTAGAGGTTTTAAAGTGAAAGATCTGTTAACATCTTGGAAATAGATATCACATAGCGGTCCACAAGTTCGTTATGTCGACCATAAAACGTCTGGAGTGATGACGTCAAGTTATTGGTAACATTCCCTTTTTTAAGTAGCCTATCTGTTTAAATAACCAATTTAAATACAAAAATACCAGAGTTGCATAATAAACAGTAAATTGTGTTATACTGTATAGCTGTTTCAAGTAGTAACCTGTCATTAGCAGCATTAAAATCAAAATCAGGTATCAAAGTTGTAGCTTTTATAGCTGTAACTTTTATAGCACGCAGTACTACTTTTTAAGAGAACGGACCTTTGTATATCTTCCATACTTGACCAACACAGCAATTTGGTTCACATAAAGCAGACCTCGTTACATAAATACTGTTACAAATATTTTTTTATAACTGTGGGTATCACTTGAAGACGCTATACCATGTCTATTTGAGTAAGCAATGAAGGGATATGGAGTCTCTACAACTATATTATAAAACAAAGCAATAGAACGACGCTTTTATTGCTGTTCTTCATCTTGAAGTCACAATGAAGCCTTCAACAAGAAGCTTTGGTCATACCTTATAGTAGGTTAAAATAGACCTTAGTAGCGGTTTGAACTGAATTCATTGCTAAATGTCAAGCTGCGCTATATCCATGTTTTTGTTATCCGAGTGTCCTTTTTATCTACACTGAACTTTTTGACAGCATAACTGATGAAGATAAAGACCCTGAAACACTTCTGTTTGAAATTGATACTACATATTAACAGAAATTATTTTTGCAAAGGGTCGAGTATTTATGAAATATTAAATAATCACTCAATCTTACTTCATTTCTTTATACACTGTCTAAATAATGATGTTAGTTTGTTCAATACATGATAACATTATTTGGAACCTTACAATATCTAATTTTTGTAAATTTTGTTGAAACTAAGGAGTATCTCCCTCATGCAAAGCTCTGTCCTTAGCTGATTTTGGCTTTCTATTTAGATCATATTTGATTATTTGTTGTCTATCAGTTTTAAGCATCTTTGAGTTAACGGTCTTCCAAACATTTAGATTTTATCTGCACTGATGAGACATAAGTTGTCGAAATGCGCATATGCAGAATCAAAATTCACAGTAACTTCGGTATTTAGATATTTTGTGCGGTTTTGCTAACCAGATAGGAAAAATGAAAGGATATGGAGTGAATGTACAAATAGCATAAAAGCACACGATACACAGAAAACTCCAGTTTATCAAGGGAAGAGCTTTAATTCCTGTCTACATCTTGATGTCGCCTGAGGGTCTTCAACTAGAGGTGAACAATATTAACCCCCTCAAGCGAGATCAAGAAGGCCCCTAGCGTGCACTTAAGCGGTATTTTTACAAAAATTATATAAAGGTCACTCCCTTGCTCCCCATCCGCCATGGAGTGTCAACTTGGGCGATGCTCAGGGTTATCCAGCTGAAAGTACCAGGGTTACAAGAAGAGAATGAAAATGTTGCGCAACATCGATTGCAGCTAAACCTGGTTTAGGGGGGTCACACAGGGGGAGAGAGGAAATTGGTCACATAAGACAGGTGGCTGCTAAATCAAAGTTCAAAATAGCTGAATTACAAGGGAATGGGAAATAAAATTGTTGCTGTTAAAACAAGGTTATTGCTTAATCAAGATGACCGCATGGACAGGTTTGACTGTATGTCATTGAAGCAACACATGTCGGGAGCGGTCAATAAGAAAAAAAGGAAAACCGGGCAATATATGCTTACAGATATTTGTCATTAAGTAGCCCGACGAAAGACAAAAATAAGGACAAAAACAACCACGATAGAGAACAAGGGGCACATCGAAATAGATGTAGGCAAATGTAACTTAGGTTGAAAGGGCAAAAATAGTAGTGTGTACAGATTATAACATTTTAGTAAAAACAATGAAAATATTGAACAGCCAAATTGAAAAAAAAAATAAATGAATTAGTAAACGTATGAGAAATTCTCTCATGTTTGCATTTAACTAAGAAAACGATATTCATTAATGACCTACATTTAACTACACAATTCTACAACTAACGCTATGCCAATAAACTGAAAATGCACAACAAAATAATTTTGGTATTTTTCATGCTGCATAAAGATTGAATTAGCAAAAAGACGTTTTCTTCATAAAACTAATGAAGAAAAAATTGAGCAAAAATGTTTGCAAATGAACGCTGACAGAACATTGCATATAATTTACATTTAACTTCAAGTAAAGTTGGGTTTCTTATTTTTTTTTCTGAATGTAAATTTCAGGCTGAACTTACTGCTACATTTTGTAGAAATAAAATAAATTTATATATTAATTGCCATGTTTATTTATCCTGGCCTGTTTCGTGTTTGTAAATGTTGTCTGATATGTATGCTTCATTGCTTTGGTCTAGGTCGAGCGCTACACTATCACGATTATTGATTTTCTTGTATGGCGGAAAAATTATTTAGCAGATGTTAAATCGTTCAATAGAATCCAAGTTTACATCCGCTTAACAGCACAATATGTTTTCTGTTACTATGTACTATTCAGTTCAAACACACCGCTCTTTCAACTTTTCAGTTATGTTTGCTGACGTCAAAACAGTTAATCTGTGTAACTTTATTACGTAAAAGGACTGTACAAAGTGTATTATCCGAATGAATATGTTTAGTCTTATCTAAAATTACTTTGCTTTCAGAATCCTATTTTGATACCTGTTACCATTAGCAGGCAATAGAATAAGGACAATCTAATGAATTTTAATTAACCTTGACATTACTGACATATTAACAAAACTGTCTTTCGGATGACCGTTTCTTCTTACCGTTTCCTTGGAATGAAAACAAAATAGTCAATCTTCTATGGCTCAACCAACCAAGGAACCGTTGAAAACAATTCAAGATGTGCTTAAACTTGAACAAAGGGACACAAAGGTTCACGACATCTATAGTGTTCGAGTTATTGTAGATCCAACCATTTCTGGTAAGATTTTTATGGGATTTGCGTTTTTATATATCTTCGCTTTTCTTTTGTCTTTGTATTCTTATTGATGTCGAACTTTCGGCAATATGGCTAATTCTAAGGTTATTATAGTACAGTACTAAATTATTTTAACCACTGGCCTGGACAAACGGTTGGTAACATATGAAGTACCATGACAGGTAGGAAATGAGGACATGGTATGCGAGATATTTACGATTTTAACGCCCCTTGTCTTGAAAAATAAAGTAAAAAATATAAATCAGTTGATCTCTGTATTGTATTTTTATAATCGTAAAAAAAACTTATCCTTACATAAACCCTTAATTCATTTTCCACAGACCGAGTCCTCGCTTCCAAGCAATAATTCTTACCTCGTTTTTGACTAGCTGTTACTTTTTTTTAATTTCCCCAATTTCCTTTTTAATGTTACCGGTGCTGTCTCTGTATTTCTTCTCGACATTATTTTCGTAAGTTTTGCGTTCTATTGCCGAGTTTTGTCTTAGCTGATTGATTTTTGATTCAATATCTCTATTAAGAGCAGAAATATCGCTGTCATATTTTTTCGACGAATCGAACAACATTTCGGTAACTTTAGAAATAAGTCCATCAGTTTTTTCTTTATTCTTTTCTTCAAGTTGTTTTTTCAGTTCTTCATTTTCATTCTTTAAATTCTGTACCAACTGTTTGAACTGTGATTCTAAATTTTTTGAGAGGGACGAAAGTCGCATTTCAATTTGTCTGTTCGCGGCAGATATGTCATCTAGTAGCTTGGATTTCAACTTCGTGTGTTTGTGTGTCACAGCATTCTCAATTTTTTCAAAACACGTTTCCTTCACTTCTGTTTTAATTTCGCTGTCTATGTATCCTTTTAATTCCTGATTTATGTTGGACAAATCAATGTCAACCATCAGCGGTGCCAGCATTTTATTATCTACCAATGTCAAACGGGAACAGGGAACTAACCAAACAGACAAACTAGAAAAAAGCAGGAAAACACAACATTTGATCATTGTCGTACTTAGCGCAAAAGAACTGAAGAATATAACTGTGTATTTTGTATATATAAGATATTACAATCTTTTCATTGATCAAATATATAACATTTTATGACCTTGTGATATTACGAGGTCATAATGACATCAATGATTTCCTAAAATCGGCCAATCAATTCATTTCATAACAAGTTTAAAATCTTATGTAAATATCAAGTACTGCTTAAGACTCTGTCTTATCTAATATTGAAGCTCTCTTTAGATGTTTTTTTTATTTCTAAACTTAGTCGAAAATTGCTTGTCTACGTAATCAGATAGTAAATTTATGTTTTTATCAGCTACATGGTTAAACTTTATTATGTAGTGATGTATAAAGTCGTCATGCAGTCGAAATGGGTTGATATCACCTCTATTCGACCGACAACAACAGGACATTATTCAGGATAAGTATCGAAATACTAATTTTAGACACCTTAATTAATTAGAGACGTAAAATAACAATCATTATTTATAGGAATCTCAATTATGTTAATAGTACAGGCTTTTTATGTTCAAACCTTATTTTGACCAGACCACCTGATGTCGCTCTCTGTTTTTATGGAAGTTCACACGGTCAGTGCTTTAGTTTTTTGTGTTGTCTTGTAAAATTTTAGTTTAGTCTTCGTTACTGATGTTTGTGGCACTGATTTGTCCTTGTCCGTGTTTGAATACTAAATTGATTGCAAAAGCCTTTTTCAAAATTTGTCCTTGGTACTGATTGAGGGTTAGATAAGCAACACTTACCTTGGTTTTCAATTGGTAATGTCTGAGGGTTAGAAAATGATAATAACCAATCAGCTACCTAACATATCTTACAAAAACATATTTTCCTCACTTCATTGTGACGGGTGCTGTTAACAGAGCAGGACATGCTTACCCCTCCGGAGCAACTGATGTCACACTCAGTTTCACTGGAGTTCACACTGTAAGTGCCTTTGTTTTGAATGTTGTCATTTCTATTTCTGTGCCTTGTGTCTTTGTTTTGTGTATGGCGTAATTGTTTTATGTGTTCTCGTTTTGGCAATGTCTTTGGACTTCGATTTTTTGTGGATTTCCCTCCTTTGTACCTTTGTATTCTACTGCCGTTGTTTTGACCAAGTCATGACTGTATAAAACATGTTTCTATCGAATTGTAAGATAAATCTGCAACACATACTGTGAAAGTACTATTGTTCGTGGGGTTCCAATTTTCGTGGATTTCGTGGTTGGCTAAAACCACGAAATTAAGTTCCCAACGAAATGCCTTTTTTGCATGGAGTTAAATGTATTGCATTCAAAACCACGAATTTAAGTGCCAACGAAATTGTGAAATTCATCAAAACCACGAAAATTGATGTCCACGAATAAAAGTACCCCCACAGTATTCAGTTAGCTAGTAAAGTATAATCCCAGATAATCCCAGATATTCAACAAAATTGATTTTGTTTCTATATGAAGTTTCATTAATACACAAAAAGTCTCAATATATCCAGGGCAAATGAATAATTGCCAGGTGCATAATGAACTTGAAGTGAAAATTTTTTCAGCTTACTGTACAAGATATTGTGCACAAATGTCGACAAAAAACGTTATTTTTTTGTTAGATAACTGGAGAACATTTTCACGATGAAGTGGAAGTATTGATATCTAGTGCGATATAAACATTTCCACTTCATAATACAGAATGGAGGAGGTTGTTTGTTAGACAAAATTTAATAGGCCATTTAGTGGCGCGCCTCAAAACAGATACAATGTAGGATTGCGAAGATATATTAATAAAGTGTATGATTAAATGAAGAATAAGGGACTATAAAGTCCTATATCGCTCAACCGCACAATGATTTTTATATAACAACAGGTTTCTATGTTATTATTTTGACAACTATTTGTCGCGAGATATGAACATGATAAACACAAATGGACCATCACAAGATTGTTGTAACCTAGTTTGGTTCTAATGACCATGTTGTTTCCTGGAAGATCAATGACTCGATTTCCAATTGAAGCCTGTGTTTAACATAATTACCCGTTTATTTCAATCTTTGATGAGTGTCAATATAATAATCACAAGTGGATCATCCTCAATTCATTGTAACCAAGTCTGTTTTAAGATAGCACAAAAGTTTCATTAAAACTATATATATCCAAATCGTTTCTGCGATTCTTAATTTTCAAATTACATAATATTAACAGTAAAAACTATCTTCCATGCACTTCATCAAATATGCAGTCATCAAGTGTAAGACAACTCGAAACAAACTTGTATTTACGATAACGATGAAGGGTTTTTGAGCAAGAAACCTAGTATCTCGTGCAAGTAACCCGCTTTTTCGACGATAAGTTATATTTCTCGCATTTTTGTGACTTTCGCTGCTAAAACTGCAATCTACACTTATGTTCTGTGTGTTCGTCTCATTTCTCTTGACCCCTATCACCTTGCTTTGCAAGATCCACCATTATTGCATCAATTTTTATGTTTTATATACTTAGATTTATTAAAAAAGGGACATTTTAGCAAATAGTCTGTAGTTTGTTTACTACAACAATAAACCAAGGCTTTTCCAATTACGTTTGAGACTTTTAAATCCACAAAGTTCAGAAATAGAAATATCCATTTTCAACATAATGCATGAAACAACAGTTACATATTCTATTCATTCGATTCTCTCGAAAATATCTACCAGTTTATGAACTTTATAAAAGGTTTCTTTTTGACTCTTCTGTTCGAAATTGTATGCAAAATGGAATTTTCCGTTTTTCTGAATTTCTGCTGTTTTGACTTTGAGATGAAAATACATAATGAAATTGATATAAAACTTGTAAATGTTGATTTAATATCCTTTCATGATATAAGAGACATAAGTTGTCGAAATGCGCATATGCAGAAAGTAAATTCACAGTAATTTCGGTATTAAGTTATTTGTTACCACTGGGTAGATGCCACTGCTGGTGGACTGTTAGTCCGCGAGGGTATTCACCAGCCCAGTAGTCAGTACTTCTGTGCTGACCCGAAAGCCGATTATTTTTGAAACCTCATAATATCTAAAATTTTGTAAATTTTATTGAAAACTAAGGAGCATCTCCCTAATGCAAAGCTCTGTCCTTAGCTGATTTTGGCTTTTCATTTAGATCACTTCGGTTATTTCTTCTCTATCAGTTTTTAAACATCTTTGAGTTTATGGTCTTCCAAACGTTTAGATTATATCTGCACTGATGAGACATAAGTTGTCGAAATGCGCATATGCAGAAAGTAAATTCACAGTAATTTCGGTATTAAGTTATCTAAGCCATTAGAAAATATGCTTTTGAACTTTTTACACTAACTACAGTCTCATAGATTACAAACATATTACCCCTAACCACTAATATTCAACACAATTTATTTCATTTTAATTCAGCTTGAAAAGCTTAAACATTGTATAAAGGTAAAAAAAAAATTCATTTCAAACACCAAAATACAAAGAGACTCCCATATATCACAAATAAGTTCCTGTGAATGTTTTATGGGCAGTTATACAACATTTCAACCATGAATATTGTAAAATTCCGAAATGCTGAAAATTCCCATTTTTCACGAAAATCGCAAAAAATATACAATTTTACCCATATTTTGGCGTTACAATTGCATATTGCGATATATAAAATGCATTATTTCAAATATAAGTAAAACATTAGTATGTTTTGTTCATATATATGTACAGACAGGCATATTCTGGGGATTTTTAAGCATCATTTTCTTGGCGTAGGGGTAAAATGTTCAGTATTTAGAGTTGATCTTTTTAACATTGTTTTTAGATAACTTATATATCGGATAGAACAATGAAGTGGCATATTTGCAGATAAATCCTCCAGATTTGCCACATATAACTATTCAAAAGTGAATTTTGGACAAATCTGAAATGATGAAAATTTCCATTTTTCATCAATTCTGTACAAAATATTGAGTTTAAGCTGACACTTGTGGTTTAAAATGACAAACAAATTATGCAACATTGTTATTTACAATGCATATTTTGTGTGTTTTTGGTTATTTTTATGCGAATATAGCCAAAACATTTACAATTTTAGGGAAAATTTGTTGGGCAGGGGTCAGATTCTTTTTATTCAGAGTCATATTAAACACCCCTTAATAATCTAAACACTGTTTTGAGACAGCTCTTGTATCGCTAAGAACCATTAATTGGCATATGTACAGATATTTCCTCCAGATTTGCAATATATAACGGGTTAACAGTGAAGTTTGGCAAAATCTGAAATGTTGAAAATCCCCATTTTTCATCAATTTCAGGTACAATGTTGATTTAAAGTCAACGAATGGCTGTTAAATTACCAAATCGATATGTAATTCATTCAACATTGTCATATTAAACACAAATTTTGCGTGTTTGAGTTAATTTTTTTGGCGAACATAAACAAAAAATTGATAATTCTAAGGAACATTTGTTGGGGTAAGGGAACAATTTTCGGTATTAAGAATCCAATCAAACACTTCTTGTTTTTCTTAACAATGTTCTAAGACAGCTAATGTATCGCTTAGAACAATTAATTGGTATATCTGCAGATAAATCCTCCAGTTTTGGCATATATAACGATTTAACAGTGAACTTTGGACAAATGTGAAATGTTGAAAATTCCCATTTTTCATCAATTTCAGGCAAAATATTAAGTTAAAGTCACCAAATGGCTGATAACTTGCCAAATCATGAGAAAATTTATGCAACATTGTCATATACAACACATAGTGTGCAGGTCTTGGTTATTTTTATGCGAACATAGACTAAAAATTGACAATTTTACAGTAAACTTGTTGGGGTAGGGGTAAGTTTTATTGTGTATAATGTTTAAATTACATAAGAATGGTCAATTTGTAACAGTTGTAAAGCAAATATAATAAGCTTTTATTTGGTACCTACTTTAAATGATATTTTTTACTAAAAAAAGAATGACAAAACTTAGTCAAAATCGGAAAAATTTAAAGATCCATTTACATGGTCTATTTGAAAATAAAACTTTGGTCATTAAAAATATGCTAACATTATGTTAACATGTATTATTTTAAAGAAAATAGATAGAAAAACTAAAAATTATTTTCAAAATTGGGAACTAAGATGCACTTCGGGTTGTTTAGACCACCAAACTTACGCAATTTCAATGAAAATATCTAAATTTTCGTCAATATTTCATAGGGGTAGGGGTACGTTTAATGGTGCTATGGAACGTATTGAGCATTAAAATTGTAAACATTTGAGTTCTTCGTAAAGCTCATACAATAAGCAATCATTTGATACATCGTTTTTATAACTGGGAAGCATTTGGTGAACAATTTGAAGCAACCGAGAGAAAAAATTGAACGAAAAACGAAATTTTCCAAAATTTCGGTAGGTGGGTCTAAAAATGGGTCCTGTTCTACCATTGCGTGCAGGAAATGCTCGTGTTAACAACATATTTTATTTTGAAGAGGGATTGTAAGCGGGCTTAAAAAATGGGTAGGGTTGGGAAGGGGGGGGGGGGTGCACGGGGGGTTATTCCAGCCAATTGACTAATACAATACTGAAAATCAATGCGACGTTTCTCTTGTATTTTAGAATGATTTAACCTGTACCTTACGGATGCCATCTTTATAAATTAATAACTTTATTCAAATACTTACAACCCATTCGGGTTGAAGTACATCACATAGAAAACATTAATGGCAAGGCGAATAAACCCCACTAAACCCAAAATTACTATTAAGATACGAGTGACGAAAAATTGAGGCTTTTCTATTTGAATCATATTTGTAATTTGGTCTCTATCACACTACAAAACACAAAAAATCTGAAACGGGCACTTTTTGTACTGAAAAGTACTGAAAAGTACTCGACCAGTCTCAACTCGTCTGAAAATTACTAAAATAGTCTCGACCAAAGTCTGATTCAGTCTGAAATTTACTGAACCAGTCTCGACCTGTCTCAACTAGTCTGGACCTGTACCGAAAGAGTCTCGACCTGTCTCGACCAGTCTGAACCTGTACTGAAAAGTCTCGACCTGTCTCGACCAGTCTGATATAGTACTTAAAGAGTCTCGACCTGTCTCGATTAGTCTTATATAGTACTGAAAGAGTCTCGACCTGTCTCGACCAGTCTGATTTAGAACTGAAAGAGTCTCGACCTGTCTTGACCAGTCTAAAGTTGTAATGAAATAGTTTTTATCTTGAAAATCTCTTATATATGCTTTGAATAAGTAAATTAATTTAGTGTTTAAAAAATTGAATTCTTTAATAAATCAACCCTTCGTGCATTGATTGCAAAAAGTTCCTCAGATCATTCATTACTGTTATATTTAAAATATCAAAAATTCTAAATTCACCATATCAGCTAGCATTACCATATGAGGAACATAAAAATAATACACTGTATAGCAATAGTTTTATACTACAATTACTAATGCAAACACATTTATAGGAAACATACTAATAAAGAAAGAATAAAACAGAGAGAACAATTAACTGTCATGATTTTACCTTGTTCAGAATTTTTGTTTTACTACTTTTCAGTTTTTTTTTAATTTGCCTTGGGTTTTTATTTTAGAAAAGGAAATTTTTTATCGATGTAATTAAGATTATAAATCATGAACTCCCCTTCTCATTCAACTTGTGTACCATGTAATATAAAAGGTACATGTAATATAAACTTCTAGAAGTTTGTTCCTGAAGTAAAAATAAATAATTCTTTTCTCAAAAATTAATTTCAAATACATTCTCTTGTTTAAGTAAAACAAACCCCAAATCTCTACATATAATCATTATCTTAAATAAATAAGAGAAAATATGAATATAGAATGCACAAATTTGAATATTTGCGTAGACAAAATTTATCTCAAACATATTTTTCTTATATATTCGATAAATTGTTTATTATTGCATATTGCAAATTCAATTGATTACCATCATCAGTTATACCTTCAATTAACAAATTAAAATGACACAGGTGAGTGATATGGCCTCAGGTAAAAATTATGTGGTTTATATATTAACATCTGTGTATATTACGTGTAACTTTTTATTACAACATAGAATATAACATGTACCTGAAATAGCAATTTTAGGCAACCACATGTTTCATAACTTGATAAGTGGTACACAAGTTAAATTTGAAGGGGAATTGATGTTTTAAAACTTCAATTATATCGATAGCAAAAATTCCTTTTCTTAGATAAAAACCAATTGCAAATTAAAAAAAATTAAAAAGTAGTAAAACAAAAATTCTGAACAAGGTAAAATCATGACAGTTAATTGTTCTATTTTATTCTTTCTTTATTAGTATGGCTTGCACTAATAAATGTAGTATAAAACTATTGCTATATAGTATATTATTTTTATGTTCCTCATATGGTAATGTTAGCTGATAAGGTGAATTTAGAATTTTTGATATTTTATATATAACAGAATAAATGAAAGCATCTGAGAACATTTTGCAATCAATGCAGGAAGGGTTGATTTAAGAATTCAATTTTTAAACACTAAATTAATTTACTTATTCAAAGCATATAAGAGATTTTCAAGATCAAAACTATTTCATTACAACTTTAGATTGGTCAAGACAGGTCGAGACTCTTTCAGTACTAAATCAGACTGGTCAAGACAGGTTGAGACTCTTTCAGTACTAAATCAGACTAGTCGAGACAGGTCGAGACACTTTCAGTACAGGTTCAGACAGGTCGAGACTTTTCAGTACAGGTTCAGACTGGTCGAGACTCTTTCAGTACAGGTCCAGACTAGTTGAGACAGGTCGAGACTGGTTCAGTAAATTTCAGACTGAATCAGACTTTGGTCGAGACTACTTTAGTAATTTTCAGACAGGTTGAGACTGGTCGAGTACTTTTCAGTACTTTTCAGTACAAAAAGTGCCCGTTTCAGACTTTTTGTGTTTTGTAGTGTCAGCTTTTACACATATTTTTGGTTATGGATTTCCAAATGATACGATTTGCTCTGCACTGTAGTATGTGTAAAGACTTAAGTTGTCGAAAGAACCATTGGGTCGATGCCTCTATTGGTGGACAGTTAGGCCCCAAAGGTAATCATTATCCCACATCAACTCGTGCACAGCTCTGTCCTTAGCTGATTCTTGTTTTTCTAATTAGATCATGCTTGTTATTTGTTCCCTTTAAGCCTTTAAACATATTTCGGTTTATGGATTTCCAAATGATTTGAGTTGATTTACACTGAAAAGACATAAGTTCTTGAAATGGCCATAGGATGTAACTGAAGTCACAGAAACTTCGGTATTTTATTATTTATCCAGACAGAAATATTTGTAGGCATAGTTTGTCGATTTTTGCCACAAAAATGTTTTCCTTCTCTGTTCATTGTTTTCTAGCATCAGACTTAAAAGTGATTTTCTCGGAACTTGAAAATGCCGTACTTCAGTCAGAACATTAATTGGAGGATGGAAAACAGTTTTATATTATTTTATTTATTTATTTTAATTCCATTTTATTTATTTACTTTGTTGCATTGACATCAGTTATCCATTTTATCTACTAAGAGTTCAGCTGCCCGCCTTAATTGTAATCACTTATATCGCAAAAAAAGACCAGTAAGATATCATTTTTATACGACCGCAAAAAATTGAGGTCATATAATGGTATGGCGCTGTCGTCGTCGTCGTTGTCGTCCGTCGTCGTCGTCGTCTGTAGATACTTGTTTTTGTCAATAACTTAAGTTCTAGTTCACCAATCCTTATGGAATTTACACACAGTGTTCCTTGACACAGAAGGAAGGCTCGGGTTGGTTTTGGATATTATGGCCCCTCCCGTTTTTAAAAAAAGGCCAAAAAGTGCACAATTGGTTGTTTTCACAGAATTAGATGTAGAATATTTATTATGTATTGGATTTGATTTGGTTTGGTTTCTTTCAGTGTGTTCCTTATTAAAGTTCCTATCAGTAGTGTATGTGGCATGAACTTTTAATGAGATAAATGGGGCTCAAAAGGGGCGATTTTCAAAAAAAATCATTTTATTTATTTTTAGTCCGATTTTGATGCAGTCTTTTGCAATAGATTCCTTTTGAAAATAAATATAGGGCTGTACCATCAGATTTTTTACTACATGTTTCTTTTCCGAGCTATGAGGGGCCGAATGGGGATACAATTGCAAATTTGCAGATTACCTAAATTTTTCATTTGTCATCAGATTTCGATGGGATTTTTTTTTCTATGGATTGCTCTTGATATAAGCTTTCAGTAGTATTCAAAGTATTTGGCGTACCTCTTACCGTTTCCAAGCTGCAAGGGGTTAAAAGGGCTGAAATCGCAATTTTCAGAATGTAAAATCTTTTATTTTTGTATTGGATTTCAGTGGGATTCCTTTCTTCTGATTCCTCTTATCATATAGTTAAAATAGTGTGTTGACCAATTTGACATATCTTTTACCATTTTTGACTGCATTGTACATTCGTGTTCTGTACTTAAAAATTATATCAAATTGAGGTCAATAGATCTATCGTGACATTTACTGGTCGAGATATAAATGTTACACGTCAAAATAGGTGCATGCAAATAATTATTTCTCATTAATTTTGACAATATTTCATTTTAAAATTATATTTTGCTGAAGATCAATCTTACCATTGTCTTTTTTTATGTTGGAGAACAGAGAAAAACGCAAATGCTTATTTCTTGTTCATGTATTCATTTTACCATTATATTTATTTACATAATGATGAATGTCTCTATAATGGATAGGAAGCGAGCACGTCGTGGGTGTGATAGATCGAGTGTTAATTCCTTAGTCCAATCAAATACTTTAAAACCAGTATTTGTTACTAGCCTTATCATGCATGTTTAACTGATTGTAGTGTGTGAAGGTATACTATAAAGGGATTGTTGATTGATGTAACTATCATCTATAAGTGTGTGTAGGTACAATGTAAAGAGATGGTTGATTGATGAAACTATAACCTTTAAGTGTGTGTAGGTACAATGTAAAGTCAAAAATGTAACAGTGATAAGAGAAAGTTCATCTTCCTCACAGGTACACTTTCCATTTTCAGTAAATGAATATAGAATATTTATTCCAATTGTATGTCGGATGTTTGAAAACTTCAGGATGTGCCAAAGTGGACGGGTATGTAGGTATTCGTCTTCCGGTCCGGTATTCAGGCAATTCACGAAACTAAGAAAAAAGATAAAAGATTCCATTTAAGGGGACTGAAAATAAATAGGATTTCAAATAAGCATGACTTTTTACTAGAAAATTTAAATAGAAGTTATTTAAGTGATGACCTAGTTTTTGAGTGATTGAAAATTTGGCGGGAAACTGAACTCCTCTGATTTTTCATAGGGTTTACATTTGCATGGTTTGACCATGAATAAAAAGTATTTAATGAAATTTTTGCAGAATGTTCGCAAAGATGTATAAAATGAAACTATGGAAAAAAATAAGGGCGCCCATGGGCGAAAAACTATAATGCTTTAAAATAGATAAAACCTGAGGATTCTGAAAATCTTACAGAAATTCTAAAACATGAGAAGCGAATCTCCTTAATATGATACAAACACTGTAATATATACATCCAACACAGTTAATGGATTTTGTTATTTTGTATATTTTACAATACCAAAATGAACGAATGCATGACTCAGTCTTTCGCTTACCGTATTCAGGCAAATGAAAATTTGACCTATAAAAGAGTTTCTTTTCTTGTAAGGTTAATAAGCTTCAAACTGTCATAATACAAAATGCAAATCTCAACATCCATAAAGTCATGTTGAGTAAAAAAGGAATGAAACAAACAAAATTGAGAAGGCAGGAAACGAATTTATTTAAAAATAAAAGCTAAATGGCACCAGGGTGCACAAGTCGAGTTGCAACTTCAAATATTATGTGACCAAGTTAATGTTGGTACCCAAATATTTCTAAAATTGTCTATCTATAGATCTTCTCCTAATGTACTACAAAATATGTCCCAGTTTGGTTTGAATTAAATCTAAACTTTTTGAGTTAACTTCAAGAAACTTATTATTTTACTTTTTAATCTATTTTCGGTCACTGTGAATTTGACCTTTGACCTACTTTATATTAAATCAAAAGTGTTTCTCTCATCCCTTCAAAACAGTCTATCCAAGTTTCAGTTCAATATGATGTAAAACTTTCAAGTTATCATCCGAAAACCAAATGTTTCAGAAATTTTCTATTTTCTATTTTCGGTTACTCAGACCTTGACCTTTGACATACTTTCTTCAAAATTAACAGGGTTCCTCTCCTCCTTGTATCCAACATCATATAAAGGTTTCTTTTCAATTGAATGTAAGCTTTTTGAGTTATCACCCGGAAACCAAATTCTTCTGAACTTTTTAGTATATTTTCGGTCACTGTGGCCTTGACCTTTGACATGCTTTCTCAAAAATCAACAGGGTTTTCCCCATTCTGATTTCCAACGGCATATCCAGGGGTCATGTCAATTTGATGTAAACTTTATGAGTTATCATCCGGAAAAATTTTCAGTCTATTTTCGGTAAAAATGACCTTGACCTTTGACCTACTTTCTCTAAAATCTATATGGTTCCTTCTCTTTTGGTATCTAACAACATATTGAAGTTTCATGTCAATTGGATGTTAACTTTTTGAGTTATCCGCAAACCAATGTTTGATGCCCGCCCAACCACACGCGCGAACGAATGACCTCCCGCATCACCAAACCAATAGTCGAGTTCAACTGCGTTGCAATTTGGCTTAGGATCGAAGAAGAATTACGGTCCGTGTTGTTTATCTTTTTGAATGTCTGTGTCTTCATTTTTTCTTTCCTGTGCCGTGATCGTGTTGTGTCTATGTTTGTTTATTTTTCTTTTGTCAACGTCGGCCCCGGGTTGTTCCTTTTGGACCGACGGTTCGGTTCTCACTTAAATAAAAAAAGCGTTGAAATTTCATATTATCTTCTTTTTTTTTTTTTTTTTTTTTT
>MJUU01072649.1:59439-96458 GCA_002080025.1 Modiolus philippinarum
GCGTTTTCCATTTTCCCAGATTGATTTTGCATTCAAAAATCTGTTCTCGTCTTGAATTAAAGTTGAAATATTTCGCTAGTTGGACGTTAGACACCGTTTAATCGGTTGGTCAATTTTTCTTGCTTTCGCAAAGTCCTATTAGACATGTTACGAAAGATGTATATGAATAAGCTTATGCCGATGAATATGTTGAAGTGTAACATAACAGTGTGGGATAGTCACAAAATAATCAATTCAGTAAATAAAAAGCAGAATTCATGCGTTTCAGGAAATTTAAATTCTCAGTCAATTCGAAATGTCCGTCAACCAAGTTCCACTATTTGATAAAGATTTTATCTTGAATTTTCACACGCTATCTCATGACTTAGTACATTTCCCTGCTTTAACAGCATTTTAATTTTCAAATTACACACTAGAACGAAACAAGACGACACTCTTGACATTCCTTTATTTCAGTTATTTGTACTTTCCTTTTTTCTGCGGGGATATTGACGTACCTGGTGTCTTTTTTATTTAGAATTGACCTAATTGAATAGATTTTTAATACTTCAATATTACACAGTCTCTTTCAAAGTCAAACCCGTGTCCGGGACTCGTAATAAAAAAGACATACTAGTATTGCTGGACCATGTTTGGTGACTCTCTTTTTTTATTCAAAAAAATTAGTATGAACCCATTGTGTATGCGACTTCAATATATAGAATAATTTGTGTATTTCATTCATGTTCAGGGGCAGTCAATAACCCGAAGCACATGTGATTAAAAAAATATAGCTGCAAAACCATAACATATAGGCATAAGGCGATTAATTTGTATAAGACACATTAATTTCCATTGTGAATTCGACTACCTACAATTCTTATCATTTCATGTCTTGTGTGTTTCCTCATTCAGAAAAAGGTCAAAAACAATTACCAAAAACGTATATTTCACTCCTGCCTTTAAAACTAACTAAATAATTTTTTTTCTTAATGGATCTGTCGAAGATTTACAATTTGACCAAGTGCTCTCGTGCACGTGTAATTCGGATCCGTTTAAAGTATATCTTGATATATTTTTACTTTAAATTTTTGGATATTTATTTACAACCAAGTAATTTTTTCATTGAATTATATAAATTACATGTAATTAAGAAAGTTTTCAAAAAGATATTAACAATGAAAGGGTATGGAGTAAATGCTCATGAGACATAATCTCTACAAATACTTGATTAAACCAAGCAATGGAACAACTCTTTTGTTGTTGTTTTCCATATGTTGCATGGACTATACATTGATTTTCATTATTGATATTAATAATTATTGGCTCCTGGTCGTGTCAGGTCAATATAATTGATTGAAAGTATGCTCAAGTTACAAGAAGTTGATTGACAAAAGACGGAGTCCCAGCAAGCTTTCAAACAAGAAATACCATTTAAAACTATCACTATAACAAAATTTATTTGGTAGCAGGTGAAAATTAAAATAAAAAGATTAACGGATCATCAGACATACCAACTATTCGAGCCGACCGTACATCAAACAACTGTTTCATTCTTCAGTGTGTGATTCCCGTTTAGGGTAGTGGCATATATGGGCAGCAAATTACATGTCATTAAAATACATTTATTTTTTATCTAATCTGAAGGACTTCAAAATGCGCAACAAACTTGTGAAAAACATTATTATGAGTCTATGTTAAAATAGTTTAAATACCCGCTGTTAAGTATTGATCTAGTCTAACTAAAGAAAGAAAAATGTGTAATCTGCATGGGTAAAGTGCTTCTAACATCATTTATTGCATTCTGAAAGTGCAACACAAATTTTTTAGTTGCACATTCAATAAAAGGAATAATGTGATGTACAATAGATGTTTTGAGATTACCCCCTCTTTAAATCGGTCGTTCTAGACATAAATGTGGACATACTCGTAAACATAATACCTTTTGTAACATGTCTATTAAGCTAGGATCAATATAATGACGAGTCTTACTTATAATCAAAGTATTGATATTATTAAATACCGGGTTGAATGTCCTTTGCCTGTCCAGGTTGCAACTTGGAAGTAAGGAGTTAGAAGTTAGAAGTAAGAAGTCGGAACTCGGAAGTTCCCTTCCGGCTTTCGTAGACATGTGTTTTTATGCATTTGAAACATCATTAATTTGCCGTGTATTATAATTAATTACTCTTAAGAATCATCTGTGCATATGTAAAAAAAATTCCGAAGAAATTTGATCACTTTTTTTTTCCAATTTCTTTGTATTTTTTACCTTGTTTATTTCCTATTGTTACCTCTATGTTATATCTTCGACTTGTTACTACCCTTTAGCAGAATTGGTCTATAATAATAAAAAAAGGTTCCCCTTTCGATATGTTACAGGAATTCTTATAACCTTTCTACACAGCTGACATAGGGTTGATCTTTTAATCATCTGTCAGAGTTACAATATAATAGATACATGTATCTTTAGTTAAAAAGGCCTTTGTTTACTGCTTAGTTGCTCTTGTTAAGCTTCATAGTAGGTAGGGAAAGCTCTCACAATAAAAATATAATGATCTTCCATACTGGAGAATATGTTTGAATTGATTGCAGCAAAATGCAAAACTTATTCAGCAATAAGAAATGTATTTGTGTTAGACAAGGGAATCCATAATTGTTCAAAATTGATTATTTTTTGGAATAAAACTGAAATGAGTGGCTTTTTCTTTGAAAAACAAAACACTAAGAGCTCTCATCAGTTAAATGCCTTTCGAAAAATCGTGCAGCTGGTATGTATGCAGGAGGCATAGTACTATGGGGGCTAATTAGCAAGCCATGCTCAAAACTGAGAGTTGAAATGTTTTAAATGCTATGTTTGCATAATTGGTATAATTTATAATAAAACATCTAAGTATATAGTTAGTACACATATTATTAATTATACCAAATAAAGGGCATAATATTCACTTTGCAATAATAGTGTCTCAGTAATTGTATTCTTGGCCAAAAATTCGAAAATAAAAAAAAATTAATAGTAAAGCAAATACTAAACCATATTAAGAGTCTAAGTCAACAAAATCATTTTATTTAGGCCCGCTGACGTGATATTTTGTTTTAAATTAATATCAATATGTATGAAAATATGTATAAGTATATGAAAATATGTCGAACAGGCACAAATTCATACTAATATCAACAAAATATCAGAATATAGGATGGTAAAGTACTCCATTTACCTCGAAATTTTAGTGTAGACTTTTCTCATAAAGAATTATCTATTTTTAACTGTATTATTTCCCTTAAAAAACAGATCACCCGAGGAAGCCCCGGGGTATAGAAATAGGACCTAGTATCTCCGGCTTGCGTGGTATGACCCTTCCTAAACGGGGCTGACCCCAAGGGAACCCCGGGATATAGAAATAGGACCCATTCCGTGGTTGTGCGGGATCAATAAATACACAACCCATATTACGGGTTGGATGTTAAGTCAGGTCCACGTGTTGGAAGAAATGCCACGCTTCCTGCACGTTAAAGAACCCTTGTAGCAACCTCTTTTCGAGTGGTCCCTAGGTGATCGGCTACAAGGCTAAATTCCCCGCCCCTTTCGATTTCACCCTATTTTTCCAGTGGCAGTCAGAATTTCTTGTCCAATGGACCCATTTCATACCCCAAATTGATTATTATTGATTGATTGATTAGTTAGAGTTTAACGTCCAATGAGCAATATTTCAGCTATGTCAGAATTGATTATTAATTATTAAACTTGTTTTCGTCTAGATATAGCTGAAATATTGCTCAGTAGGCGTTAAACAATATTCATTCAATCAATCAATCAATCAAAAAAAAAAAGAAATGATTAATAAAAGAATTGTTTCATGGATAGAATAGCACCATCTGCATATTATTCTAATAGCAAAGTGATCATTGTTGTTTTGACACCGTGTCAATCTATATTCATTTCATACCCTATTTATTCTTTTAACAAGAGTCCTAGTAAAATCATGTGATCATGTGACTTGCACATGCGTGATTTGATATTTTATTATACCTTTTTAAATCTACACATATTGTAGGTTACATTGGAACATATTATATCAAAATGTTAGGTGGGGCAGAAAACGGCCTTATTGCAACCCATTCTTTGGCTTTGATAGACAAAATAAAAAGTAGATATAGCCTTTGTTGTAACTGGGGTGAGATTGCTGAAAAAAATGAAGTAGCATGGTGAGGACGTGTGTCGAGTAGGTCCCAACAAAAAGGTCTGCTGACGGTGTCTGGTGTAATTCACCGGCTCAATGATTATTTGCAACAACTTGTATTTGGTATAAGCTGATCTCAGTGGTTTTTGTGTAAAACAATTAACGACAATTGATATGTTCTGTTCTTTAAAGATCCCTATTCACAATCAAAACAACAAAAATGGCAGACGACACACCAGAAACCGGTTCTAAAAGGAGTGTACCTAGTGATTCAGATGAATTACCCCTTTATATTAAACAAACAGAACGCCTAACAAGAGCCCGACAAAATACTGGTGAACCAAATATTGTAGATGCACTTACTGACAGCGGGGTCCCAGAGTTAGACATAAACTCTGAAGTGCTTGGGGTAGAACTCCGATTGAAAAAATGACAGTTGCGGAAATCACAAAGGTAGTGACAAACATTATAACTCATCGAACATTCTTCACATCTCTGGCCGATTTAATCTCAAAACATGTTGCCATGACCTTAAATAAAAGCATCGAGGCTACTTGTCAAAAATACATTGAACCCTACGCCGAAAAGATTGACCAACAAGAACGGGTGATTGATTGATTGTCATCAAGTGTTATTGTTCTAGAGCAAGAACTAGAAGAACAACAATATTCTAGAAGGACTAGCTTATGTTTTAATTCAGTTAAACTCCCAACTAATGATCAAGATGATATTGTACATCCTATAGATACAAGTGTATTCAATATACGTAAACTTAAATCACATTCAGATGGAACATTTTTATCCGAAAATCTTACCAGACAGAGATTTCAGGTTGTCCGAAAGTAAGTGAGAACCGAACCGTCAATCTAAAAGCGAACAATCCAAGGACAATGGCAACACCAAAAACAAAAAAGGCAGAAAAAAAAAAACAAAGACACAACATGGGTACAGCACAGAAAAGAAAAATGAAGACACTCACACACAAAGATGAACAACACGGACCCAATATAAAACCATGGGTGAGATCAGGTGCACCGGTAGAGTCAGCATCTCCTGCTTCTTATAAGACACCCACCGTGTTGAACATGTCATTGACCGGTAGTAAAGTCAAATTCGGTAGAGGAAACAACAATTAAGCTTTAAAGGGAAAGATCTGTTGTCAGGTGGGAAACAGATAGTCCACAAGATGATGATGTCGACCGTAAAACTTCTGGAGGGATGACTTCAAGTTTTGGGTAACGTACCCTTGTTGAAGTAGCCTATTTGTGAGCAACCGGGCTCTATCAAGGAAGTCACTGTATCGAACACAGGCTCTTGAACAGCGAATGAGCTGGGAGATGTAAACTCCATATGCCGGCGCTTTTGGGATGTTGCTACAAAGAAAAGGGAAGTTTACTATTGGAAAGGTGAAGTCATCGCGTTTGTCGTACAGCTTAGTTTGAAGTCTCCCTCTGGAACGAGGCTGATGTAAAAGTGTCTGTGGTATCCTTAATTTCGAGCTCTTTTGGATAGATCAAATGAAGAAAATCACCAAAGCGAGGGTTGTTTAGCGACAAAATATCATCTATATAACGAAAGCTAAAGTTAAAGGATTGTGCCAGTCTTTTATCTTTATTTTGAAGAAGCCCTTCGATGAATTCAGCTTCATAAGAGTGAAGAAACAGATCGGCTAGGAGAGGCGCACAGTTTGTGCCCATAGGAATTCCGATAGTCTGTTGAAAAACAAGTCCTCCAAACTGGACAAATATATTGTCGATCAGAAACTCTAACATTTTAATCACTTCTTCCTCTGTATATTTTTTCTCCGATTCGGAGTTATTTTTCACAAAGTAGGCTTGTTCTCTACCTACAACAATGTACCTATATCTACGTTCACCGTTCTTACGTGAGAAACATCTATGAATTAAACCTTTCAGCCGAGATTTTAGTTGTTCATGAGGAATAGTAGTGTAAAGTGTGGAGAAGTCGAAAGTTTTAATGCTGTTACAGTGTGATAATGATCTAGAGTTTAAGTTGTCAAGTAGATCTTTGGAGTTTTTCAAAATCCACATTTCATTCACACCGCTTCTTGAAAAGCAAGTATCACAGTATTTTTGAAGGCCCTCTTTAACAGCTGTCAAGATGGAGGTTAGCAATTTAGATATAGGTTTTGTAGAGCATTTGGCAGATCCAGCGATGTATCGTTCTTTGTATGGGCATTTATGTAACTTAGGTGCCCAGTACAAAGAGGGGAGATCTGTGTCTTCATCCTTGGTTGAAATTCCGAAGGAAAGCAAAACAGATTTATGGTTCTGTAATATCTCCTCCTTTGACAGAGTAGTAGCTGCGTAATTTGGATTGCCGTTGGAATTATCAATGCCAAGTTCTTTCTTTAAACAATCTATATAATGATTTTTGCCAATAAAAATGATATTATTTGGGGCCTTATCGGCAGGAACGACGACATATTTGTCATGAATGGAGAACAAGTAACTGGCCACATCAGCATTTTTGAAAATTGATGATGCTTCAGTTCTCATTGACCCTCGTTGCTGATTGATTCGTTTAAGAATCATCGACCTCACAGCCTTAATCCACTCCGAAAGAGAATCAAGGTCTTCATCTTGTTCACGCTTAATCCATTTTCTGGCGTAGTCCTCTACAGCATCCATAAGAAGTATGAAATTTTGTTCCCAGTTGATGGAACGTGGTTCACGGAATTTAGGCCCTTTTGCAAGGACATCACGGAGAGACTTGTTTTCAATGATTTTCAAATATCCCGTTATGACGTGACCACTTGGACTATACATGAATCGAACATGAACAATCGGGTGGTTTAGACTTGAGGTCGTCGGTGGTAAGGTTTTGCAATACACGATTATGGTTGAAAATATTAGACGCGATTGGTGAAGTATAGGTGTACGAAATGATCGGGACTGATGTGTGTTTGAAATATGGGGGTACAAAATGTATTTTGTTTTTTACATTTTTGTGATGCAAGATATTGGCTAGGTTAATAGCATCCAAACCCTTATTAGCAAATTTGATGGGTAAAAACGAACGGCGTTCTTCTACATTGGCGCGTGCTTTAACAGGGTTGAATAACCTATGTTGACCGATATCAAGTATAACAGCGTCAAGAATGTATAAATAACTAAATATAAAGTAACTAAATACCGAAGTTACTGTGAATTTATTTTCTGCATATGCGCATGAGATGAGGATTGGTCAGTGCAGGTATTTTCTAAAGTAGTTTTTTTTACAGAGAATTCAATTTAGTAACTGGTAAAGAATAAAGTTTTGTACGAATGTGATGCAATCCTAAAGGTTTACTAACGAAAGGAAGTAGGCCTTGTATAGTTACATCATGAAGTAACTAGAAAACTAGATTTCTTTCGAAAGAAGGGTGACATTAATGCATATTGGACCCAGGACGGAAGGATTATCGTAAAGCCAATCGAAAGGTCTGACAGGCGTGACTTTAAGGTCAACACATTAGAAACTCAAATTTTAACAAACTAATAGGAAAAAGAAGGTAAACGGGGAATGTGTCAAAGAGACAACGACCCAAAGGGGAGTAATAACAACTCAAAGCCACCATAAGATCTTCAATGAACGGTGAGGAAACCCCACAACCAACGTCAGGTCGGAGTTGGCCCCTAAATAAAGAGTAATCTAAGTCTAGATCTAACAAATGTCATCCTACGTAACAATACATCGGCAAACGAATACCGAAGCAAGAACGAGGAGAGGGGGAGTTCTAAAATTATAAATCCAACATCACGGCAATTCACAAAAACACGGATTGAGACAGTATGACAAAGACAAAACAAATTAACAAAAATGAACAAGAACGCCACAAAACTAAAGCACTAGCAGTGTGAACCCCTATAAAAACTGAGGTATCATCAGGTGCTCCGGAAGGGTAGGCATGATCTGCTCCACGCGTGGCACTCGTCACACTGCCAGTGAAAAGTCTGGTTTTGTCACAGTCATTGTTAGTCAGTCCGGTAACAAACTCTGGATCTACCCAAAAATATCTGTTCTCATTTGTGAAACACAAAACATTGTTATGGTCTGTCAAATCGTGGTGACGACCGTAAAACTTCTGTAGTGACAATTGCAACAGTGACTGAACATACCCTTGATGTATAAGTTTTTGAGACAGTTATTTCGCTCTGTTGACAAAATCGCTGTACAAACTACAGGCACGGCAATAGCGAAGGAGTTGTAAAATGTACACGCCATATGCCGGAGAAGTGGGAATATTACTGCTCAAAAACGGGAGGTTCACTATTGGAAAGTCGAAATCATCACGCTTGTCGT
The DNA here is from genome assembly GCA_002080025.1 of Modiolus philippinarum. Classification (NCBI taxonomy): domain Eukaryota; kingdom Metazoa; phylum Mollusca; class Bivalvia; order Mytilida; family Modiolidae; genus Modiolus; species Modiolus philippinarum. The sequence goes on from MJUU01072649.1 coordinate 67,902, forward strand.
AAAGTTTTGTTTTCAGACGTCCAGAGTTGTCAATGTAGAGGTATAGGTCCAGGTATGGTGCTGATGATGGTGTATCAGTGGTCTATTTAATTTCGAGTTCATTTGGGTATATAAGATGAAGGTTATCCTTAAATTGAGGATTGTTCAATGAAAGAACATCATCTATATAACGGAAACTGGAATTAAAGGATTTGCTTAGCTTATTGTCTTTTTTTTCTGAACTAGCCCTTGTATGAACTTTGCTTCATACGAATAAAGAAACAAATCTGCTAAAAGTGGCGCACAATTAGTCCCCATAGGTATCCCTATTGTCTGCTGGAAAACTTGTCCTTCAAATTCCATAAATATGTTATCAATCAAGAATTCCAGCATTGCAATGACATCCTCCTCTGTATACTTTTTGTGTGAATCAGTGTGATGTTTAACAAAATATGCCCCATCTTTACCTATCATCTTCTTTCACATTTTTTAGTACAGAAAGACTGATGTATTAAATCCCGGAGTATTGACTTTAGTTTATCGTGTGGAAGAGTAGTATAGTGAGTAGAAAAATCAAATGTTTTGACACTGTTGCAATGGTTGAGTTCAGTTGAAGATAGGTATTATGTATAATAAGTCTTTTGAGTTTTTGAGAATCCACATCTGATTCACTCCACTTGTTGAGTATACTTTAACACTATATATATTGAGGCCATCTTTGACTCTAGTAAGTAATGAAGTGAGGAGCTTAGAAAGGGGTTTTGTTGTGCATTTGGCAGACCCAGCAATGTATCTCTGTTTGTAAGGGCATTTATGTAATTTGGGTACCCAGTAGATACAAGGCAGGTTGTTGTTCTCTTCACTCAAACTGATATAACCCGGAAATATTTGGACATTTGGATTTAAAATTAAATTACGTGTTGTCATTAAATATTCTCTTTGGACATTTCATATAATACCTTTTAGACATTTAATTTACATAATTCTTAGTGCTAATGTGACAAGTGAGTTGATCTATTTATTCTTTCCTTTATTCTTTCGTTTTAGATTAATCTCTCAATTATTTCTATTGTTCAAAATACGTTTGTCGCGCTGGAAGCCGGATAGAGTTATTAAATATCTTTGGACACTAATCTGTTTACATAACAACTGTTTTTCATTATTTATATATTTTTGTTATTTTGTATTGTTATTCAGTTTTTCTATCTTGGGTCTGGAAGTGTCCAGATACCGCAAAATAAAAGTATATTATTTGGAATACCTTATTCATTTCATATAGCCGGAATTTTACCCGGTTATATATTGGTCGAGTTAACCCGCGGTACGATCTTCAGTACCTAGCTCTACCAGAACTAGTTTCCCCAAAACTAGAAATGAACTCGTGGACAAATACCATGATGAATGGATATTGGATTTACCAGCCGCATAGAAATGAAGTTCCGTTTTCTGGAATGCACAATATGGAATACCTGTGCAAGTGTTGCGGAAAAACCGTAAGCATGTTTAAACGACACATATGTAATGCTGTAAATTCATTTTGCTACAAATGTAGACTTTGTGGACATTTTTCCCGTGTGTGTAATTTTCACGAAAAATCTGCTAGTAATTCAAAGGTAAAAAGGAAATCGAAATCAAATATTCAACGGGACAATGAACGTATGAAGACATTTATTGTAAAGAAACAACAGCAACCCGTCTTTCCGTTTACAGAATTGGACAACATAGAACTCGCCGCCATAACGTGTGCGTCCAAAGAAGAAATAAAGATGATAATTTAAAAACTTTACGTATTCAAAACAGAAAGCTTACCGATGAAAATTTTAGATTAAAAACTCAAAATTCGGACTCAATAAACAAAACTGTGGAAATAAATATAGTAACAACTGAAAACGAAAGATTAAAAACAGAAAAGTAGAATTTTGCTTTTCAGATTCAAACTTTGAAAAACGAGTTGGAAGAAAGTGAATACATTCTCGAAAAGGCAAAATCTGAAATATTCGAATTAAACCGGGACATTCAGAATTTGGAACAGACTAAACAACGGTTGACCATAGATTGTAAGAATAGTCAAATGAAAGAGCGCCTGCTACAAAGGGAAGTAAATGATCTTCATGAAAAATATGAAAATTATAGATTTGAACGTGAAGGATATGCAGTTTCGGGGGATAATAGACAACGAAGACCACATATTCCTAAGGGCCATGCAATATGTTCAAGAGGACGGTATCCCAGACGATGAAACTAGTGGTATGTTCGGCAAACTCGGGGACCGAGTTTAGGAGGATTAAGGGAGAATATAACCCGGAAATATTTGGACATTTGGATTTAGAATTAAATTACGTGTTGTCATTAAATATTCTCTTTGGACATTTCATATAATACCTTTTAGACATTTAATTTACATAATTCTTAGTGCTAATGTGACAAGGGAGTTTATCTATTTATTCTTTCCTTTATGCTTTCGTTTTAGATTAATCTCTCAATTATTTCTATTGTTCAAAATATGTTTGTCGCGCTGGAAGCCGGATAGAGTTATTAAATATCTTTGGACACTAATCTGTTTACATAACAACTGTTTTTCATTATCTATATATTTTTGATATTTTGTATTGTTATTCAATTTTTTGATCATGGGTCTGGAAGTGTCCAGATACCGCAAAATAAAAGTATTATTATTTGGAATACCTTATTCATTTCATATACCGGAATTTTACCCGGTTATACTGATACCAAAGGAAGACAATACTGATTTGTGATGTTTAGTATGTCCTCCCTTGGTATGGTGGAGAGTTTGTATGTGGGGTTGCCAAATGAATTGTCAATGCCCATCTCCTTCATTAAGCAGTCAATGTAGTGTCTTTTGCAGATAAATGTGATGTTGTTTTGGGCCTTGTCAGCCGCTACGATGACACAATTGTCATGGAGGAAAGACAATGTTTTTTCTACCTCGGGATCATCGAATATACTTTTTGAATTTGGGCTCATAGTTGTCTTAAGGCGCCTCATTTGAGCTACAATCAATGACTTTATTGACCTGATCCAGTCGGACAGTGTTTCAACCTTTTCCTTCTCTCTCTTAGCCTATTGTTTGGCGTATTCCTCAACTGCGTCCATTAATATTTTAAAGTAATGTTTCCAATTGATGGGTTGGGGTTCACTATATTTTGGACCTTTTGTGAACAGATCACGTAGTTTCTCATTGCTTACGATATTGAGGTCCCCTGTAATAACATGACCAGCAGGAGCGTACATAAATGGGGAAGAGAGGCAAGAACAATCAGGTGGTTTTGATTTGAAGTCATCAATTTGGACATCCCGCAATATGACAACTGATTTTTCCTATGTTACTGATTGACTTAATTTATGAATAAAACTGGCTTCTAAAACAATTTATGAATTAAACTGACTTCTAAAATCTGTTTTTTCCTCAACTATAATTACATGTACAAATTTTCTCTCATATTTATGAGTTTTTGTCTCCACTTATGTCTTGTTGAGCTTATAGTCTAATTTTACTAAGAAATAGCTAATCACTTATATATACCACACAAGAAGTTTTTGTTTTCTTTTCAAGAAATTATTAATATTAACTCTTCAAATGTATGATATGTTTAATATCTATGCATTGAAAGCAATATTATTACTAGGTAAGTATTTGCTCCTGTTTGTTTTATTTATTTTCCTTTATATTTATGTAAATATATATGTTTACATCTGAGCGGATTATGGCTCCACCCACCACATATTTAACACTTTAATTTCTTTTTCCTTGTCAGATCATTCATACAATTTTTAGTCTGACATCTTACATTCCCCGAAGTGAATGTACTGAAACTGTAATATGAATTTGTAATCATTTTCCTTTATGAGATCTATAGATTTTGTACTAAGATCGCATATAAACAACTTCAAAAACACCTTATCCAAAAATAGACCTGGTGAACTCGGTTTCTGCTGAAGGTCAAGGTAATGTACTGTACGAGCTGTATCATATGAATCACGAACAAATTGATTACTAGTATGCTATTTTATTCGCTTGTTACTAAATCGCGCGGTATTTATCTAAATTATATTACTTACCCATTTGTATGTATAGCCCAGTGTTCTTTATAGAATACATAGGTATCTTGTCCGTTTATTTATCTGTTTTATTTTATTTACTTATTTTTTTTTCACTTCGGCTTTTTTTTTTGTATATGCTTTAGAACCTATACATTTATCGTTCACACTGAATTTTTCCTTCATTTATGGTGTAGTCTCTGTTATTTTAGCACGAGATCCTAATATATTCTTGTCCTAAGTGGAATATTTAATTCACACGCACTGCTGTAAACCACGTGGTGTAAACTTATTTTCTTGTTTTTATCCAGACCTTTTTTCCTTAATTTGTTTTTTGTTTATTCCTTAAACAATGAATATTATTTTTCATGTATTTATTTTTACTTTTTCACACTATTTTTTTCCTTAATTACTTGTTATTTCATTGCACTTTCTTCGTCGTCGCTTTTCCAAATTGTGTTACATGTATCCTTAAACTGTGTCACCCATACACTGATGTGTGTTTATAGATCTTTAATCGATAATTGGTAATGATGTTGTTGGTAATAGGGTGACAACAGTGTTGTTTTATTGTAAGACAAATCCAGTATACAAAAGATGTGAATATTTCATTAACTTTTACTTGAGTGATTTCTTGAAATCATGTTTACGTAAACATGTTTATGTTATTAATAAAATAATAGCAATGTTATACAGATATATTGTAAATTTTGTTATCTTGATGCTTGATGTGTTTGTTCAATTTAATCTTTCTTTTATTCAGTAATATAAATAATGAAGTGAGTGAATGTTATTTTGTTAGGGATATGTCTCGTAGATCTTATGACATTACACCACATAATGCTTATATGCTCTCTATATTTTTCAGTTATGGTGTACTTGTGCGTGAGAGAATTTCTCATATGGATATACTTTTGATACTTTCAAATTTTGGCATTTATTTTATTAATTTCGAAATGTTATCCAGACCACCTGTTTTAAGTGCCCACATCTCACTATTTTATAACGGCAAGTTTTCTTACATTCGACTTGATGAGTGCCCTGTGTTTGTCTATATGTTGTAGTTGTCCACTAGCTTAAGACACTAGTGCTTTTGTCGGGCAAAGGATGACAGTGATTGTAAGAGCACTTTGCCAGTTTAATTGATGTTTGTTGACAATCCCGCACCCATGACCAAGAAAGACATGGATGTAGCGTTGCTCGACAATTAGCAAAGAATTCCGCTTAAACCGGTGCTAGGGACCGTCTTGAACTTACTATGAGGTATGAGCAAAGCTCATTGTTGAAGGCCTCATGGTGACTTCAAGATGAAGAACAACAATATAAAAGCGTTGTTCCTTTGCTTGTTTTTACCATGTTTATAGAGACTTTGTCTCATGTGCATTTACTCCAAATCCTTTTATTCACCATTTATAGTTCTTACTTTATCAGGGAAAACTGTATATTTTTAAATGTCATTTTAAATGTTTTTATTTGTTTAAATTCGAACAAGCTATCTCGTAATGATTGCATTACGGTATATCTAGTATACATTACAAAGCTGTGCTTACTACTAATGTGTGGTGACAAAGAGGAGAATCCGGGACCAGTCCCAGGGTACCTAACTCGCTCACATCAGTCCTCTATTAGTATTATCCATTTAAATGTAAGAAGCCTAAGGAATAAAGTTAATGATATTGCCCTATTAGTTGAAGATTTTGATGTTGTTTGTTTCACTGAAACACATTTATATCAATCTGTCATGAACGATAATATATTTATCTCGGGATTTAACAGTAATCCTTACCGCTTGGATAGAAACAACCAAGGAGGGGGTATCATATTGTACTTTAGTGATCATATCAAAATTGTACCACGGACAGATCTTCAGATCGATGGAATGGAATCAATGTGGTTCGAAATTAAATCAAAAACAGGTAATATCATGCTCAATGTTTTGTATAGATCTCAACTTGAGGCTGGTCCTCACTTTTGGAATGGGTTTAGTCAACAAGTAAGTATGGTTTCTGACTTTTCTAACAAAATCATATCCCTAGATGACTACAATGTAGACTTTTTTTCTAGACTGCCCATTAAATTAAATGATATTATACGTTTATTTGGTTTTGACAATAAAATCTGTAATACCACCAGATTTGGTACAACTTCGATCTCGTTACTAGATCCTATGTTAGTATCTTACTCTGTTGCTGTGATAGAAGCTAATACTATCGCAGTAGATCGTTCTATTAATGATCACGACGCCACATACATTGTTGTCGACTGTGGATACAACAATGATGACTCGTACAGGCGAAAAGACTAGTTATACAAAATGGTGATAATGAACTATTTAGACAAAGGGTAAGAGACAAAGACTGGGATAAGATTATAAATCAACAGACGGACGTTGAGACCGCTTGTACATTATTTACGAATACGTTTTTGCAATTGGCTCATGACTGTATTCCAACAAATACTGTTACTATATTTTGACCTCGTGACAAGATATGGATGACAGCTGAATTACGAAAGGAAATAAGAGTGCGCGAAAGATATCGAAAAACTTACTTAAAGCACAACAGTGAACACAACTGTAGTAGGTATAAACTACAAAGGAGAAAAGTTAATAAATTAAATAAAACTGCAAAAAAGTTTTTATGTAAGTATTGACGAGTCACTATCTACCCTTAAACAGGTAAATAACAAACAGTACTGTAAAACAATAAAAATATTGATAAAAGGTGAAGGTAAAGCGTCAGAATTTCCCCCTTTACGTAGTGCCAATCAGCAAAATGTGTCTGCTTTCGAAAACTCAGAGAAATGTAGGTTATTGAATAATTATTTTTGTTCTATTTCTGAACTTAATGATGACAAGATATCTCTCCACGAGTTCGATGACAGAGGGCCAAATACTTTAACAAACATTACTGCCATTGAACAAGACATCATTGATGCTATTTCTTTGCTTGACCCCGACAAAGCTATTTGTCCAGACATGATTTGCAACAGATTGTTAAAGGAAGTAAGATATGAAATAGCTAAACCTCTGACTGACCTGTTTAACAAATCATTGGAGGAAAGGCAATTTCCAAGTAGTTAGAAACTTTTTCATGAAATTCCAATATTCAAATCTGTTGTTAGATCTTTAGTGTCAGACCAGTGGCATTACTGTCCACAGTGAGTAAAGTTTTTGAGAAGGTCGTCTATAAAAACATTTTTAATTATTTAATTAGTAATTCCTTATTATACAACTTTCAGTCAGGATTCTAACCGGGGCACTCAACGTCTCACCAACTAATCGAATTGATGCATGAAATGCTGCAAGTTTTTGATAATCATGAACTAATTTGTCTTATTTTTCGTGATGTCAGTAAGGCATTTGATAGGGTATGGCTGAAAGGGTTGTCATTTAAACTTGAGAGATATGATATAAAGGGTCCTTTGCTTAACTGGCTAAAAGGTTACATTTCCGATAGAGAACAGCGGGTATTAATAAAGGACGCCTCATCGGATAAAGGTAATCTTAAAACGGGAGTCCCCCAGGGATCGATCCTGGGCCCTCTCCTCTCTCTTATATATATAAACGACATCGCTGATGAAGTGACAGGATTGTGTCGACTGTTTGCTGATGATACATCTGTCAGCGAAAGATGTCTTGATTTTGAAACGCTACCTAATGTAGTGAATATTGATCTGAAAAACATATCAATATGGACACAGCAGTGGTTAGTTAAATTGAACCCTGATAAAACCGAAATTGTTTATTTTGGTACACGAGTGATACCTAATGATTTGTCATTTGCAATTGATAACACTGTAATTTACTCTGTAGAATGTCATAAATATCTCGGTGTAACTTTAAGTGCAGATTGTAAATGGTCAAATCATATAAATAATATAGTAGAAAAAGCGTCTAAACAAGTACGTGTGTTACGTAACTTGAAATTTAAATTATCGAGATCATTTCTAGAAAAAATATACCTTACTTTTATACGCCCACTGATGGAATATTCATGTGAAGTTTTGGATAATTGTTCAGTTGCTGATGCAGCACGCTAAGAAAAAATACAATTAGAGGCAGGGCGGATAGTAATTGGTTTAACATTTTATGCTAGCAACATTAGTGTGTATTTAGAAAGTGGTTGGGATAAACTTTCAATTCAACGCAATAGGAGGAAACTATGCATGTTTTATAATATAGTGAACGGATTTGCTCCTCAGTACTTAAAAGACTTATTGCCAACAACAACAATTTGGTCAGGGTAACCAGTATAATTTACGTAAAGCCCTAGACTATAGCATTCCGTATGGCAGATTGTCTATGTATCAAAAATCATTTGTACCTCATACGATTAGACTCTGGAATAATCTTCTTTCTCCCATAAAAAATTCTTCTACTCCTGAATCATTTAAATATACCCTTAAAACCAGTTACTATCCTGTAGCCAAACCACCTCATTATTTTAGTATAGGATCTATAGGTTGGGGAGTATTTTACACACAAGATTGCGTCGCAAATGCAGCAGTTTGAACTGATTTGTTTAGATGTAATTTGATTGAAACATGTTATTGCAAATGTGGTAATGTCATAGAATCTGCGGAACACTTTTTCCTAGTATGCCCTATATCTGTAATGCAAAGAAATATTTTATTATCCGGAATGAGAAATTTGAATGTTCAAATAACAATTGAAAATATTTTATTTGGCAATGCGGATTCTGATGATGAAAAAAAATTCATAATTTTCTTTGTTAGTCCAGATATTTATATTAGACTCCAATAGATTTGTCATAAATAATATGTAATTTTTAAGATACTGTTGCTGTATGTATTGATTTAAGATGAGTGAGACGACCAACTTTCTAACTTATTTTTACTTTCTCTTTCATCTTATTTTTTTTTTTTTTCATTCACTTTTCTTTTCAAACCGTTTTAGCATTCGCTATGTTCATTTTTTTCCTCAATAAAATAGAAATGTTATAATAATATGTCAATGTAAAATACCGTTTATTTGTATATATGTATTTGTATTGGAGAAGACTTTCTGAGCTCACGCTTGTGTCTGATCCAATGTCATGTATCTGTTTTGACAATTAATAAGTTGAAAGTAAATTGCTGAGATGAACATCTCTGCTAGAACAAAAGATCTGGAATAAAATGTACTTATAATAATATGAACGCACTGGATAATTAGAACTACGTTAAGCAATTATTTGTACCAAGCGATATTTTAGACAACTTTCATAACTGTTAAACATGATTCTTGAGAAAAATAATTGTACACTTTTAAATTATTTGGATAGACCCGTATCCATATACGGTCTCCCTGTTTTAATTCAATCGCTGCCACTGCTGTAGAAGAATAAACTTTATTATTATTTTCATCGGAAGAAAAAGTTGCGGTAAGTAGGGAACCATTCTTATATATTCCAACTCTTCCTTTATATCTCTTCGTTAGAATTGTCACAGTGATGAGATACAGTCCATCCTTCTCACATGTAAACTTTCCTTCTTTGGTAAATGAAGACAAGTTATTGATTCCCGTTTTAAATCGGATGTCTGAAAACTTCATGATATATCCAGGATTACGGTTTTGTCCGTTTTCGTCATTAGATGTGCCGGCTGTCAGCGAAACTGAAAGACAGTTTATAATAAGTAATTATTATTTTTTTCACAGTTCACATATTTTAATAACGCATAATTTTAAACAAGGGCAAAGTCTGAGGTCAATATATTGTAAGTGTACAATACTTACAGAGTGTTATTTAACTTCAAGTGAAGTAATCACAGCCCACGAATAATATAAAAGTACACTTTTATATGATACACATAGGAAATCAGGATATCAACATATAGGGAGGATATTATACAAGATAGAAATGCATATATAAGTCTGTATAGTATTTTTTCTCCTGATTTCATAATAAGTTATTTAAGGTTTAAAACTGATACATTTTTTTGCAAATTTCATCGATTTCGCCTTTTTGCTACAAACACACATTGTTATCGTATATTTTTTCTGTTTGATATTGAATATGTTTAGTTTATAGTAACTATATGAGTGTTTTCAGTATGTATGTGCATAATAATCGAAAGGTAACATTTTTAGTGACTTTCCACAAATAATCATGCTATTATGATACATTTTGTTGACCGCTTCCGCTTATATTAAAAAAAAATTTCGATTTACAATTTTAGTAAAACGCGAACACAATTTTTCACATGGTCTGCATTTCTTTGCTTCACATCCCAATGGTGTGCCTCATCAATTTATGTGCACATATTATTGCCGACTTATAAAGAGAAATTCTGTCATTAATACTATTTTGTTAATCAAAATATATTCATTATTTAGATTTAATTGCCTTTGTGTTTTTTATCGCCAGTATTTTTATAATTAAAAAGTGTTTGTGTTTAAATTCCCCTTTACACACATATGGCCTTACACCAATATGAACAACATCGAAATTTCTGATCTCCGCTGGACCAACATTAAGGGCAAAAAATAAGAAGCGTGTTTTTCATTGTACATGAGTTCATTAAATGAGGATTTTATATATAATGCACATTTTAAAGAAGGCTTATATATAAAATGTACTTTGCAATAATTACTGTTAACTAAATTGTTGAATTGCTGCTTGGAAAATACACTTAGAGGAATAAATAACTAAATACCGAAGTCACTGTGAATTTACTTTCTGCATATGCGCATTTCGACAACTTATGTCTCATCAGTGCAGATAAAATCTAAACGTTTGGAAGACCATAAACTCAAAGATGTTTAATAACTGACAGAGAACAAGTAACCAAAGTGATCTTAATTAAAAGCCAAAATCAGCTAAGGACAGAGCTTTGCATGAGGGAGATACTCCTTAGTTTTCAATAAAATTTACAAAATTTTAGATATTGGAAGGTTTCAAAAATAATCGGCTTTCGGGTCAGCACCGAAGTACTGACTACTGGGCTGGTGAATACCCTCGGGGACTAACAGTCCACCAGCAGTGGCATCGACCCAGTGGTAACAAATAACTAAATACCGAAGTCACTGTGAATTTACTTTCTGCATATGCGCATTTCGAATAAATTAGAATAAATTAGGAATGATTGAATTGAAACGGATTGTATGCCTTTTTGTACATTTTGAACCAGGTTTAGTGTTTCTCATTTATTTCTATATTTTAAAATGCTATTTTCAATTTGCCTTTGTTTGTTTGACTATACAAAAATAATGTTAGCTTTTAAAACATCAAAAATACTCAGATTTTAAATTGTATTTTTCAAAAGGTACAATTATGTGCTTATTCTACATAAATGTCCCCTCCTTGTAGATAAATCTGTCTGAGAATCGGACGAAGTTTGGTCTCGTCAGCATTTATTAAAAAAATCAAATATTTTCACTAGTATTTCTTATTGAAAGCATTGAAATTTTCGTTTTTTCTTTGAAGTGGCCCTTAATAGGAGCTGAATATTGAGTGAACTAATAAATTGTCTAATTTGTACAATTATGTATTGAAAAAGAATGAAATCATTTATTCTTTGGGGTAATTTTTTTTCACTTAAGGTAAAGATTTTCTATCGTCGAAATTGAATCGTCATGTTCAAATAAGTTCACCAGACAATATAGCCACAACTTTCCATATTATGATGGCCCAACCGCACTCATTGTCAGTCATTTTAATTATTGTTGTTTTTTTATCATATGTCATTAGTTTTTTGAAGAAATTAATTGGTGTACCCCAAAAAAAAAACTCGACATTGTTTTAATTTTTCATTTGAATAAGTGGACGTTGATGGATTATTCGTTGTTTTATGACCTTTGACAACCACTCTAATATTTCTTGTGTCAATAGAAATTCACCTGTTATTCCTGTGCCGTTTGGCTTCCATTTTTAATATATGACCCTGTGATGAGAAAACCGCAGAACCATACGGGAATAGAATTCTCTGGAAGCCAATTTTGCATCTGCAGGGATACCTCATGCCTTCAAGGTCCTGGTTCTTCAATTGAACTCAGCGATAAATATTGATTATAACATGCCATTTTTCATATCAGACCAATTATCAGCCTTAGGTCAAAATATCAGCCCGAGAGCCGACAGGCTCGAGGGATGATTTTGACCATGGGCTGATGCATCCCCAATTTCATACGCGATCTCAAAAGTTTCATTTCAGGAATCCCAATTTTGAGTTCAAACCTTAAAACATTGAATTTTTAATGACAACATTTTGTTTGTGAAGCCGTAATTTAACATGAATGTCAATGAAAAATTCGGATAATACTACAAATATGAACAAATTAAGGATATTTATTTCAAAATATAATTAAAAAGAATAGTTTTGTGCAGCTTAAAATCTATTTCGAAAATGCCTGATAATACAGATTTACGCATTAAGCGTGTGATATAAACCGGAAGCAGTTGATAACAAAAGTCATATCACACGGTTTTGAACAAATTGAAGATAGTTGAACTAAATATCAAAAATCGACTGTATTATCAAGGGGTAAAATTTTACTGTTATTTTCTATAAACATATGATCAAGTATGTGTTTACTTGCAGCTTTTTATATTGTAAAGCATATGTCAAATTTATTTTTTATGTCTATTCATGATTTCTATGTTTGGAAATCAACTTAAATTTCGTCGCATTTGAACTGGAGAATAATCTTTAAAAATGTACAAATAATAATCATGTCATTTAGAACAAATACTCCCCTTCACTGGGAAATTAAGATTCCCTTGAGATTCCCTTAAATTACAAATAAGGTAGCCATTTTGAGACGCATTGGCATTGTGTGTGCTGGAAGTGCAATAAACTAGAAATGTGTCTGAACCTGAAATTGCCGGGAAAGTCATAAAATAAGTTCCGTCATTCCGGGAATGGAAGGATCTCATAATGATGTATTTGTGTGTTATGTAGTCAACGACTAAAACTTCGAAGCTTGTGATTAATTTTGTGTCATGTTGCCCTCACTTTGATTATTTTTATAACGTTTCCTTAAATTTTATTTTATTTCTTGCTATTTTATTAACTGTGTATAACATCGAACATATTATACAAATGATATTATATATCACGGCAGTTAGGGAACGCACTGTTTATCATTATGTTTGTAACTAAATCATTTCCATTACATAATTTCTGAAAAATTGTATGATTGCGTGTCAAGCATGAACTGTTTTTCAACTGATAGAAATATTCGAAAACCTTGATAGGCAATATGCTGCTTAATTTAATTGTGATATTACTGAAGCACTTGGTAGTGTATAGCATAGGGGTACATTAGAAATCTCAAAAACACGAATCACAAGAGATTTTCTAAACTAGTTGAAGAAATCATATAGAAGAGACCTGTTTTTCTGATTTTTCTTTCGTTTTTGTTTTGTTTTGTTTTTTGTTTTTTTTCTTTGTTTTTTGTTTTTGTTTTTTTTTTTTAAATTAAATTTCATTGAGTGGCATGGGTAAACTCGTGTTTAATATATAGCCAACGTGCTTGACAGACTTGAATCCGAAGAAAGAAGGGTGCGTAATTTATTTTAAACTCGGAATTTGTTGAAATTGTTAGTAGGGATTACCTTTTCGTTATAAGCAAGCTGGAACGAATACATCGATATAATTATTAAATCAGCTTTCAAAAAATGTGAATGTTCTACTAAATTGAAATGGAATGAATCACCAAAAGTATAGTCCAATAATAGACCTACAATAGAACAATTGACATATGACAGGACCTGTGTGTATTGTCTTCATGTTTTATGTACTTCATTGTAAGGGTACTCGTCTTGATAAGTTGGACTTTTTTTTAGTTCGATTTTTACTGTGACTCTTTTTGTGTATTTATTTTTTAGCCATTCACCACACATAGGGGGAGGGTTTGGATCCAAGCAAACGAGTTTAACCCCACCGCAATTTTTGCGCCTGTCCCAAGTCAGCAATATGTTGGTCATTGGCTTGTCCTTGTCTTCTTATAAAATTTTAGTTTCTTGATATTTGGGTTATTGGATGTGGTTTGTTTCCATTGATTTATTCACTTTTTTACCTTTTTGGGGACCATTTAGGGCTTGCTTCATGGTGTGAGGCTCCTCACTGTGATGAAGACCGTACGGTGACACCTAGATGCTTTGTTTTGGGTCGTTTTAACCTGGATATGGGATGCTGTCTCCTTGACATTTACCCCATTTCCTTTCTTTTTCATATAAAATCGATCCTTTACAACAAGAAAAAACAAGAACAAGCTCAACTTCCTGCTGCAAGTTGTCACCAAAATTTACGAACAAAGACTTTCTTACATTAAAACTTGTCGAGACACACTGTTTTATCGTAGCAAATATCGCAAAATGACTGTGTTTTATAAACTGCACAATTACTTGTGACGAAAAAACCTTTAGTAATAAAATAAAGGTATTCCCATATCTCGACTAATGTGAATTACTACAATCGTAGAAATCAAAAACATTTTGCCCAAATTAGATGTACAACTTCAACTGTAAAAGTTTTTGAACACTTTTGACTAGTTTATTAGACACTCGCCATCATTTTTTTTTAAGTATGTAAAAACCGAACCGTTAGTCATAAACAAATAATTCAAGGAAAACGGCAACATGGGAAAAGAACGAAACAAAGACAAAACAAGAATTCAGCACAGAAAAAAAAATTGAAGACACACACATACAAAGATGAACAACACGGACCAAATAAAAACACCATTTATGAGAATAGGTGCACCAGTAGAGTAAGCATCTCCTGTTTCTTATAATACAACCGCCGTGTTGAGCATGTCAAATCCTGTGGTAAAGTTAAGCATGTCAAATCCTGTTGTAAAGTTAAGCATGTCAAATCCTGTGGTAAAGTTGAGCATGTCAAATCCTGTGGTAAAGTCGTATCCGGTAGAGGAGTCAACAATTGAAAGATCTGTTATCATCTCGGAAATGGATATCCTACAGCTGTCCACAAGATCGTTATGTCGACCATAAAACGTCTGGAGTGATGACGTCAAGTTATTGGTAACATACCCTTGTTTAAGTAGCCTATTTGTTTAAAGAACCTATTTAAATACAAAAATACCGAATTTGCATAATAAACAGTAAATTTTGTTATGCTGTACACCTGTTTCAAGGAGTAACCTCTCATTAGAAGCATTAAAGTCAAAATCAGGGTTCAACGTTTAGCTTTTATAGCTGTAACTTTTATAGCACGCAGTACTACTTTTTAAGAGAACGGACCTTTGAATATCTTCCATACTTGACCAACATACCAATTTGGTTCACTTAAAGCAGACCTCGTTACATAAATACTGTTACAAATATTTTTTATAACTGTGGGTATCACTTGAAGACGCTATACCATGTCTATTTGAGTAAGCAATGAAGGGATATGGAGTTAATGCACAGGAGGAGACAAAGTCTCTACAACTATATTGTAAAACAAAGCAATAGAACGACGCTTTTATTCTTGTTCTTCATCTTGAAGTCACAATGAAGCCCTCAACAAGAAGCTTTGGGCATACCTTATAGTAAGTTAAAATAACCCTTAGTAGCGGTTTGAGCTGAATTCATTGCTAAATGTCAAGCAGTGCTATATCCATGCTTTTGTCATCCGAGTGTCCTTTTTATGTACACTGAACTTTTTGACAGCATGACTGATGAAGATAAAGACCCTGGAACACTTCTGTTTGAAATTGATACTACATATTAGAAGAATTTATTTTTGCAAAGGGTCGAGTTTTTGTGAAATATTGAATAATCACTCAATATTACTTCATTTCTTTATACACTGTCTAAATACTGATGTTAGTTTGTTCAATGCATGATAACATTTTTGTGCGGTTTTGCTAACCAGATAGGAAAAATGAAAGGATATGGAGTGAATGTACAAATAGCAAAAACGTACATGATACATAGAAAACTCCAGTTTATCAAGGGAAGAGCTTTTATTCCTGTCTACATCTTGATGTCGCCTGAGGGTCTTCAACTAGAGGTGAACAATATTAACCCCCTCAAGCGAGATCAAGAAGGCCCTAGCGTGCACTTAAGCGGTATTTTTACAAAAATTATATAAAGGTCACTCCCTTGCTCCCCATCCGCCATGGAGTGCCAACTAGGGCGATGCTCAGGGTTATCCAGCTGAAAGTACCAGGGTTACAAGAAGAGAATAAAAATGTTGCGCAACATCGATCGCAGCTAAACTGTCTAAATACTGATGTTAGTTTGTTCAATGCATGATAACATTTTTGTGCGGTTTTGATAACCAGATAGGAAAAATGAAAGGATATGGAGTGAATGTACAAATTTCAAAAACGTTCATGATACATAGAAAACTCCAGTTTATCAAGGGAAGAGCTTTTATTCCTGTCTACATCTTGATGTCGCCTGAGGGTCTTCAACTAGAGGTGAACAATATTAACCCCCTCAAGCGAGATCAAGAAGGCCCTAGCGTGCACTTAAGCGGTATTTTTACAAAAATTATATAAAGGTCACTCCCTTGCTCCCCATCCGCCATGGAGTGCCAACTTGGGCGATGCTCAGGGTTATCCAGCTGAAAGTACCAGGGTTACAAGAAGAGAATAAAAATGTTGCGCAACATCGATCGCAGCTAAACCTGGTTTAAGGGGTCACACAGGGGAAGAGAGAAAATTGGTCACATAAGACAGGTGGCTGCTAAATCAAGGTTCAAAATAGTTGAATTACAAGGGAATGGGAAATAAAATTGTTGCTGTTAAAACAAGGTTATTGCTTAATCAAGGTGGCCGCATGGACAGGTTTGACTGTATGTCATTTAAGCAACACATGTCGGGAGCGGTCAATAAGACAAAAAGTAAAACCTGGCAATATATGCCTACAGAAATTTGTCATTAAGTAGCCCGACGAAAGACAAAAACAAGGACAAAAACAACCACGATAGAAAACAAGGGGCACATCGAAATAGATGTAGGCAAATGTAACTTAGGTTGAAAGGGCAAAAATAGTAGTGTGTACAGATTATAACATTTTAGTAAAAACAATGAAAATATTGAACAGTCAAATTGAAAAAAAATAAATGAATTAGTAAACGTATGAGAAATTCTCACATGTTTGCATTTAACTAAGAAAACGATATTCATTAATGACCTACATTTAACTACACAATTCTACAACTAACGCTATGCCAATAAAGTGACAATGCACAACAAAATGATTTTTGGGTTTTTCATGCTGCATAAAGATTGAATTAGCAAAAAGACGTTTTCTTCATAAAACTAATGAAGAAATTAAGCTAAAATGTTTGCAAATGAACGCTGACAGAACATTGCATATAATTTACATTTAACTTCAAGTAAAGTTGTGTTTCTTATTTTTTTTCCCGGCACCTGAATAGGTTTTCAGGGGCTTTGGCTACAGAGCTGCCGGGCGCGTCCCCAGGTGGTGGATAGGGGAATGCCCTGTCTTTGCGGGGTAGTCCGGTCATAATACGGAAAGCCTGACCGCGAACCATTGTAGCCGAACTGTGTGGAGAAACGCCACGCTCCATGCAGTATAAAGACCCCTTCTATATTTCTCTAAAGAGAGCAGACGCACTGGGTGTCGTATAGAAGGCTAAATTTCCTGCCCCTACCCATTTCTCCCCTTTTCCAGTGGCAATCAAAATTCGTTGCCCCGGTTGTCCCTTCCACCTTTATTTCTTTCTTCTTTTACTTACAATTTGTTTTGAATTGATTAACTTGTTCTCGTCCTGATATAGCTGAAATATTGCTCATTGGACGTTAAACTCTAACTAATCAATCTTATTTTTTTCTGAATGTAAATTTCAGGCTGAACTTACTGTTACATTATGTAGAAATAAGAGACATTTATATATTAATTGCCATGTTTATTTATCCTGGCCTGTTGCGTGTTTGTAAATGTCTGATATGTATGCTTCATTGCTTTGGTCTAGATCGAGCGCTACACTATCACGATTATTGATTTTCTTGTGTGGCGGACAAATTATTTAGCAGATGTTAAATCGTTCAATAGAATCCAAATTTACATCCGCTTAACTGCACAATATTTTTTTCTGTTACTTTGTACTATTCAGTTCAAACACACCGCTCTTTCAACTTTTCAGTTATGTTTGCTAACGTCAAAACAGTTAATTTGTGTAACTTTATTACGTAAAAGGACTGTACAAAGTGTATTATCCGAATGAATATATTTAGTCTTATCGAAAATTACTTTGCGTTCAGAATCATGTTTTGATACCTGTTACCATTAGCAGGCAATAGAATAAGGGCAATCTAATGAATTTTGAATTAACCTTGACATTATTGACATATAAACAAAACTGTCTTTCGGATGACCGTTTCTTCTTACAGCTTCCTTGGAATGAAAACAAAATAGTCAATCTTCTATGGCTCAACCAACCAAGGAACCGTTGAAAACAATTCAAGATGTGCTTAAAAACTTGAACAAAGGGACACAAAGGTTCACGACATCTATAGTGTTCGAGTTATTGTAGATCCAACCATTTCTCGTAAGATTTTTATGGGATTTGCGTTTTTATATATCTTCGCCAAAGCACTATTTGTTATGCTTACCTATTTATAGTAGTTATTGACCTTTACTGGCAATAAAAAGAGCAAAATGAAACCATCATCTGGCTTTTATGAAATCTTAAAATATTTTTCATAAGATTTTTCTTTTGTCTTTGTATTCTTATTGATGTCGAACTTTCGGCAATATTTCTAAGGTTATTATAGTACAGTACTAAATTATTTTAACCACGGGCCTGGACAAACGGTTGGTGACATATGAAGTACCATGACAGGTAGGAAATTAGGACATGGTATGCGAGATATTTACGATTTTAACGCCCCTTGTCTTGAAAAATAAGGTAAAATATATAAATCAGTTGATATCTGTATTGTATTCTTATATGCGTAAAAAACTTATCCTTACATAAGACATTATTTCATTTTCCACAGATCAAGACCTCGCTTCCAAACAGTAATTCTTACCTCGTTTTTGACTAGCTGTCACTTGTTTTTTAATTTCCCCAATTTTCTTTTTAATGTCACCAGTGCTGTCTCTGTATTTCTTCTCGACATTATTTTCGTAAGTTTTGCGTTCTATTGACGCGTTTCTTCTTAGCTGATTAAATTTTGATTCAATATCTTTATTTAGGGATGAAATATCGCTGTCATATTTTTTCTTCGAATCGAACATCTTTTTGGTAACTTTTGAAATAAGTCCTTCAGTTTTTTCTTTATTCTTCTCCTCAAGTTGTTTTTTCAGTTCTTAATTCTCATTTTGTAAATTCTGTACCAACTGTTTGAACTGTGATTCTAAATTTTTGGAGAGGGACGAAAGTCGTATTTCAATTTGTCTGTTTGCGGCAGATATGTCATCTAGTAGCTTGGATTTCAACTTCGCATGTTTGTGTGTCACAGCATTCTCAATTTTTTTAAAACACGTTTCCTTCACTTCTGTTTTTATTTCGCTGTCTATGTATCCTTTTAAATCCTGATTTATGCTAGACAAATCAATGTCAACCATCAGAGGTGCCTACCAATGGCAAACGGGAACTGAAAACGAAGCACGAAGACAAACTAGTTAAAAGTAGGTAAACAATCCAGTTGATCATTGTCGTAATTAAAGCAAAGAACTGAATAAGTTAATTTATTGTGTATTTTGTATATTTAAGCGTCAATATAACAAATATATCAGTGTTCCAAAATATAACATTTGTATGACATTACAACATTACGACGTCAAAATGATATGAAGGATTTCGTTAGATTAGCCACACTAAGTATTTAACAATAAGATTTTTAAAAGATAATATCAAGTAATGCACGGTCATGATCATGAATTTATTCATGAAATACAGGTCATGATCTTGCATTTTATCTCATGTTGAAGCCTGTTTGTGATCTTTTGCCAAGCTATTCTTTATATGTGTAGCATTTTGTTTCCTGTGTAATTGATGTTTTTTTTTTAAATATGTACTCCTTTCTTTCAATTTGCTAAACTTCGTAATCAGACAGCCAACATGGCAATTTTGCATTTCTTTCATAGGTGTATACCTGGGGAAACTTTATAATTTCGTTCATTTTTATTTTTCTGTAGATTAACCAAACAACTCATTACACAATGGGTTTCATTCGCTGAGGTCATTTGATATATTAATTAACACGTGTTGTACAATAAGGAACCTTCAAAAGATTTTTGCCATAATTCCATTTTCTCTCAAGTACACTCTAAAGTTACCATGTTTCTTCGTATTGTTTCGGCTAAGATTGGAAGCGGTATGCATGAATTTGAAATTACCGTACAGCGGATAATTTTCCCGGTTTCCAAATTACGCACGTCGTTCCCCGAAAAGGGGTATTAAATTGAAGCGGTCATTTTCGCGAATGGAAAATTGTGTAAGGGAAAAACATGTATAAAAGTATACTGATTTTAATTTTTCGAGTTTTTTTCTTCGCGCTTCCAGAAACCTCGCGAATAGAGAGAAAATTAGAACCTGGCGAAAAATACCCACCATACGGTAGTATTCAGGAGGGGTCAAGTGATAGTCATTGTGAGCATTTTGAACGCCAAATTTGTAGGCCAAATGGCTTTAGGATTTAAGAACAATTTTACCAATCCATTTATTTTTTGTATTTTATTTTTTTAGCTCGCCGGGACAAATTTCCGGAGATCTTTTGCTGTATTCCGGAGTCGGCGTCAGCAAAACTTTAACTTGGCTTATTGGAAAGACCTGAAGTACTTGAATGTTGATATTGGGTATGTCACTTCCTAATGATAACAGCTTTCTTCTGGTACCATACTTGTAGACATTTGACATTTCAGTGCTCTAAGGGCAGTTAAAAACATTAAAATTGCTTTAGGAAGAAAGGCTTTTAGTGGTAGGGTAGTCATATCTGTTATGTACAGTAACTTCCTTATGCTGAGACTTTTATTCTGGAACCATACTAGTAGATATTTTGACCTTAAAGTTGCCCTTAGAGCATTTTTTAGAACTTAAACTTTGCCCCCAAGAAGGTAGTCTTTAAATGGTTAGGTTTTCATATGTGGTATTTACCTTTTTAAGAATGAGAGATTTCTAGTGGTACGACATTTGTAGACATTTTGACCTTGACTTTCCCTAAGGGCAATTTTTGTTGAAAACATTAACCTCGTCTCTAGATGGTAGGCTTTTAGTGGCAGGTTGTTCATATTTGACTTTCTTGTGTTTGACTTTCTTGTGATAAGAGCTTTCTGATGGAACCATATTTGTAGACACTTCTACCTTGACCTTGCCCTGAAAGCAATTTTTTTTAAATTTTATCCTTGCGTTTAGAAGTTATTTGTGTTAGTTATAAATGTTTCTATTGATTTATTCGCTTTTTACCTTTTTGGGGGCCATTTAGGGCTTGCTTGATGGTGTGAGGTTTCTCACTGTGCTGAAGACCGTATGTTGACCCCTAAATGCTTTATTTTAAGTCGTTTTAACCTGGAGACGGGATGTTGTCTCCTTGACATTTACCCCATTCCTTTTTTTTCTTTCATATATATGGTATGTGACTTCCCCTTGATGAGAGCTATCTGGCAGTACCATCTTTGTAGACATTTGACCATTACATTGCCCCAAGAGCAATTAAAAAAAAACTTGAATCCTTTTTCTTGAAATTATTCTTTTAGTGGTATAGAGTTTCTTTTTGGCATGTGAAATCCTTTTATCACATTCTAAAATTATCAAAAAATTACAATTATGAAAATATATTTCAAGTTAATTGTGCACTGAGGTCACTGATCCCCCTCGATTTGACAACTCTTGGTTTTTTTTTTTTTGCATACTTGTGAGGCTTATTTTTTTTTAACTTTCTCTCTAGATGTTCGCTAAATTTTTTGGACGAAAACCAAGCCTATACATTCCAAAACCAAAGGATTCGTGTCCACTCAAAATATATTTGGTATTATATTTTTTCAGTATTCCTCCAATATAGAGTATCTTAATAATCAACTCTATCAGATACTAACCAACGATTTTTATCATGTTGTAGGGATAGTTCCAATATTCAATTATCATCGAAAAGTTTAATACGTATACGTATTACAAGGCTACCCGGGTGGCTATTGAAGCCCTATGTTATATCAATGGGACGTCCATATCTTCACGGGTGTGCATTATGGTTTTTAAACAAAATGGGTCTTTATTTTTTACAGCATGCAGACAAAAGTCTTTTCGTTTTTAATAATTTCTTATACATTTTATGTTAAAATGGTCGTTGTTTAAAAAATTCTGTAGAACTTATTTTTCCTATTTTCACAATTTTTTTACCATTAATATTAAAATGACCTTTATAGGCATAATAAAGAAATAATTCTAGTTTCAGTAGTTTTGCATTGTCATGAATAAATAAAACTTGTTTTTTGTAATTACTGTTTTCTCTAGATTTACTTTGGAAGTACTTTTATCGAATCATGTACCATTGGCGGATCCAATGGGGACCCCTCCTTTGTGGACAATCGTATATTTTTAAATGAATATCCTGATGTTTTACAAAGAAATACCCCAAAATTTTCGCGCCTCGCTCCGCTCTTCGAAATCTCCTTTCACTTTTAATTTCGGACCCCCCTTTTTAAGTTCCCTGGATCCGCGCCTGTATTACCCTATTTTTTCAAAGTCTAAGGGATTTCCACTATATATACATTACAGTAGTAATTTGAATCCAGTAGGATCCGGAATGCTCCTAGTACAAATTGGAATTCTAATTTCTACTGGGACAAATAAGAATTTTGATTTGTACTGGATTTAATTCAGTACAAATTGGAATTCTAATTTCTTCTGGGACAAATAAGAATTCTGATTTGTACTGGATTTAATCCAGTACAAATTGGAATTCCAATTTCTCCTAGGAGAAATTGAGATATCCCGTTTATACTAGTAGGATTGTAACAATTGGCGGAACTCTGTGACATTTGGAAGAGCAGGGAATTTTTCGATTTACGACAAGGGCAATCCATTATATTGCATTTACCAGAGTAATTTCAAACTGTGACTGTCATACTGCCATCTTCCCATAAACTGTTATACTGCCATCTTCCCATAAACGATTTTTTTAACATGACAAAGTGTGAAATTTCAGGTAGAGTAACAGGATCTACTGCATTAAAACAAAGGAAACAAAAACTTAATCAAAAAGATCAGTATCTGAAAAGTAGTTTTTTAGTAAATATTTTTTTAAATACCTCCATTTAAAGATAACTTATGAAAACTAGTGATCAAAAGTTTTAACTGTGCTCAAGGTTTTAAGAGTTCGATGCAAAACATCAGTTCTACATCTTTCATACAATTAAACAATTAATCTTAATCTTTCCAAATTAATATTTTAATTATATGATCACCAAAACAATTTTTTAAGTTACATATTACTATAGTAATAATAATGTTCTACTTCTCTACCACTGTTTCTCATGATTTGAGTTAGTAGGATCCAGAATCCTACAAGTATAAATTAGGATATCTCAATTTCTCTCAGGAGAAATTGGAATTCCAATTAATACTGGTTTAAATCCAGTACAAATCAAAATTCTAATTTGTCCCAGTAGAAATGAGAATTCCAATTTGTACTAGGATGATTCTGGATCCTACTGAATTCCAATTTGTACAGTAAAATATACACCTATTTACATGTAGTATATAAAGTCAGCTCGGTGTCTTAGAAAAAAAAGAGTATTTACCAGTTTCGTTGAGCTTTGAGAAGTAGAGGTTAAAGCAACTATAAAAAGGCATCACAGATGGACTGACAGACGGACACATGCACGAGCAGAAGCAAAGGGGTGAATATTGAGTATTTGAGTGTCAGTACTGCAGGTAGAGTCCAGTTGGAATTGTTTCAAAAAAGTTGTCCGATTTTGCTGTCGTCAAAACTTCGCCTTAGCTATTTGTAATAATTTTTCATGTGAGGGGGATCATAATCAAGCAGTCACAAAACAGTCTTTTAATGAATGAATTTCCTGGAAATTATCTAAAAAATATCATTTAATGTTACATTTTAATATTAAAAGTACGTTTTAGATATCCTATCTATTTTGTCGGGCATTCGGGAAAATCAACACCCCAAACATTTTTCCAGAATCATAGAGGGAGTGAAATACTTCCAATATTAGTATGATGGGGCTTTTATTTTCTATGTTATGCTTCATATGTCAACTATGCAAAAAGGCAAGTTAAACTATCTTAAAATGTGGCTACTGTTCCCGTTTTTGCAAAAGTATGGTTTTTTTCTGCTGATTTTCAGTTTTGACCTTTAACCTCAATTTTCTAAATTCTGCACCACTTCTGCTTTTTACAACAGGGCAAAATCAACGCACCATAACTTCTTATACACTATATACATGTATAAAAATCAGCCATGAGGTATGCTGATCCATTTAAGTTGAAAATTTTGGTTTCTAGTCACTGTACTACGATCAATGCAGAGGGATTAAACGAATTGCGGGAAAAAAAGGAGCACTGGGCTTATGTTCCATTCAATAACAAAAAAAAAAATATTAATACATCACAAATGATAAAACACGTAAACCAAAAAGAAAAAAGAATATATTAAAAGGGTCAGATACGTTAACGTCAACGATATTTCATCCTTTGCGTCTAAAGTGTTTAATTATTCAATTAAAAAAGAAGACAAAAAAAATGACGAAAACACGATTGACATTTTCAAATCAAGACTCTAAAGTCTAAACTGTTTTCCTTGATGTTAATAACAAAGCATTTGTAATATTACGGTACAAGCCTTCAAATTTAAAATTAATTTTTGTTTGTTTCAATTTGTTTATATACGTAATTATTGCATTTGTATTTTGTTTCTATGTATAAAGTAAAGAAATGTACCTAATCAATTAAACATCATATTGCACAGTTGATCAAGATAAATAATCATATTGCACACTTTCGTTAATTGACGTTTACAGGCCAAATCCCTCAACACCCAGAACAGATATACCACGCCCCTTTTGTTTGTCATCAGTGACTTAAGACATGTCAATCAGATATAATAAAACAATTATGGCACTTCTATACTCGATCAATATGGGGTTAAACCCTTGTTCAATATTTCTTTATTGCTCCGTTAAACCTTACATTGATCTTGTGGAAGTGCCATGATTGTATAAAATTAAGATGCGTTTCATTAGAGGGAAGTCAATTCAAAGCCAGCGGTCCGATTTCCAGCCGATATTGTCTGTCAATATAAAACAAATCGGACTTGCGCTTTCCATTTTCCAGAATTCTTTATTTCAGGTGATCAGTAATAACCAATTTAATGTCATAATTTTTTACTGATATGCAATAAATTCCTTTATTACCTTATAAAATTATTTTTTCATTATAAAAGAAATGCATTAGCTTTTGCTATTTTCTCATAAATGCCCTGATGTCTTGTATAAGGATTCAATCCTGTAAATCCCGGGCAGGAATTCGGTGAACTATTGCCCGGGGAAATTTTACGTAAACTATTGCCCGGGGAAATTTTACAAAAACTTTTGCCCGCTAAATTCCTGAAAACACTGCTTGATTACTTTAATCGTGTTAATCTTTACATATTTTGGAATTTCGAGTTTCATTTCTTGTTAATTAAACTTCAAACAGGTGATTTCACATGTAAAAAAATAAATAGTTTCATATCTTGGTAATTAGACTTCACATGTAAAAAAATATGTAGTTTCATTTCTTGTTAATTAGACTTAAAAAGGTGATTTCACATGTAAAAAAGATATGTTTATAAATCATTTAAATTCAGAAATTAAAATATGTTTTATGAATACATGTAGCGAAAAACCTTGTCCAATTTTGAAACGATATATGATTATCAAATTTTATTTATACTGAAAACATTTTCTCTTTGCTTGGCGAGATATGCTTTGGCTAAGCTAATTTTATAAGGTAATAAAACAGTTATGTAATGCATATGAGGGCAATAGACTAGAAAATTTTGCCCTCGGTGTCAGAAACCCCCAATGGTGAATAAAAGGATATGGAGTAAATGCACATGAGAAAAAGTCTCTGCCCTCGGCCGTTGGCCTCGGGCAATAGAACACTTGGGGATTTCTGACACCTTGGGCAAAATATTCTAGTCTATTTCCCCCATATGTATTAAATAACTGTATATTATAACTGAATAATATCCAAGACAATATTCTGCTATAAAATATTATCCAACAGTTTTTAACTTTTTTCAAAACATACTAAACAGCACGTATTCATTTCTCTATTCTTTATTGCACTAGCATATGTAATCAAGCCAAATTTCAATTTATTATAAAAAAAAAATTGGTAAATTTAGCAACTGTTATGAAAAAAAATAATGTTAGAGAACTTTTAATACATCCATAAAAAGGACAAAATATTGATACACAATCTCAAAACATTTGAAATTGAAATTTAATTTTATTTATGCTCTATAATTTTTAACAATTTTTCATTAATATAAATGTCTTACAAAAAGCATATTTACCTCAGAAACGACAGAAACCATCAGATCTACATCTTTTTTTACTTATATCTCGAATTTGACGAAAAAGGTCATCTAAGTACTAAGATTTACGACAAAAGTAACGAAGTTAATTTCAAAATTATTAATTTCACTAACATGGACAGTAAGATTCTAGCTTCTCTTGCTTACAGAGTATATGTTTCACAGCTGATTCGTTACGCGAGAGCTAGCATAAATTAGATTATCTCATTAGACATAGTCATCTCTGTGACCGCCTTATTAGTCAAGGCTCCAAAAAATTCCGTCTCATACTATCATTAAAAAGGTGCTTTTATAGAAATCAGTCACTTGTGAAAAAAAAATTGAAGTTTCGGTCCGAACTCTGATTCAAGATTCTTTCTTTACTTAATACTGGGATGATCATTTTTTTTAACTGTCTACGACCTTTCAATGGAAATTTCTGTTGAGTTGCTACCGGACACTTTGCTATGGAAGGGGAGCTTTGGCTTGCAATTAAACCGGTTTAACCCACAATTTCTTTTGAGCTGTCTGTACTAAGTCAGGACTATTGCGGTCGACAATTTTGCCGGTGGTTCCAGCTGATTTGTCTTTTTGTCTCATGGACTTCGGCTCTTGACCACTCTGTTGGGCAAATTGCTATAACCCCATTTACCCAAATATAATTCAAAGGATGAAATACACACATATTGAACATCAGAAGAAACGCACCATTTGTTTCATGGCGTCCAGCTACTGAAATATTTAAACTTCATTTATTTCTCATGTATCTTAATTATATTCGCGAAGGTCGAGAACAAACAAATGGTGAATAAAAGGATATGGAGTAAATGCACATGAGACAAAGTCTCTACAAATACATGGTAAAAAACAAGCAAAGGAACAACGCTTTTATTGTTGTTCTTCATCTTGAAGTCACCATGAGGCCTTCAACAATGAGCTTTGCTCATACCTCATAGTAAGTTCAAGACGGCCCCTAGCACCGGTTTAAGTGGAATTCTTTGCTAATTGTCGAGCAACACTACATCCATGTCTTTCTTGGTCATGGATGCGGGATTGTCAACATGGCAAAGTGCTCTTACAATCACTGTCATCCTTTGCCCGACAAAAGCACTAGTGTCTTAAGCTACTGGATAAGCCGATTTTTTCAAAACAAACTTGAAAATGAAACAATATAAAGAAATTCTATGGAAAGTGAACGAATGCAAAAAGTCGAAGATTTGCTTCCCGCATTAAGGTCTTGTTGTTAAGTTTGTCGTACAGAGTTTCAAAAACAGTTATTCCTGTCCATCTCTTTAGGTTAGGAGCAACAAGGGTTAAATTTTCACTGTTTAAGCCATTTTTCTTTATCGTTCTTTCAAATTGTGGCTAGTAGTATAGGGGGTTACCCTAGAACACTTTTGTCGAGGACCCCCATAGTGGATTCTTTGTAAAATATTTTCATTTTCCCTCAATTTTCGTAAAATATGCAAATTAGTTCAGGAGGAAATTTTTGTGCCAATATAGAGGGCGCTTCAATCGTTATTGACGAGGTGCTTAGTGTGTCATTGACCTTTGGCCTGGTCCGTAGGTCTCGTCTCTATCTCAGCTTTGGCCTCGCTTTTACCCTAACCCTAATCTATTTTTACTACACCTTAATCATTGTCTTCAGTGACTGAACTCTTTTGTTATAGTGTTGACCTTTGACCTTTGGCCTCGTCCTGAGTGCCTCGCCTTTGGCTTTGACTTCACTAGTCCATAGTGTTGTCATTGGCCTCACCCTGCCTCTATCCAAGGTACTTTCCTAGGTCTCGCCTTCTACTTTAGCTTCTACTTTGGTTTTGCCTACTGGTCTCGTCTTTATTCTAACCCTAACCATGCTCTAACCCTAACTTTTCTGTTGTTAGATCGGTAATGTTGTCTTTGTTCATGGCTTACCCTAACCCACCTAACCTTAACCTTTATTTTGACCCCGGTCATTGTGTTTTATATGTCATGTTCTCTAAGTCATACTTTAACCCTTTGTTCTAAGTTTCCACTCTAACCCTAGACATTATGTATTATATATTATTTATGTTGTGTTCTCTCAATCCTTATACATTCGT
>MJUU01072649.1:103097-129691 GCA_002080025.1 Modiolus philippinarum
AATCCATAGAAAGAAAAAAAAATTAATAAAAAATAATAAATAAAATAAATAATTATGAATAAAATAAAATAAATAAATAAATAAAATAATAATGAAATGTAATAAACAATAAATTAAAAATGAAATAAAAAATAAAATAAATAGATATAATAGATATAAGTAATAATAATAATAATATAATAATAATAATTAACTAAATAATGATAAAATAATATTAAAAAGAATAATGAAATGATAACATTAAAAAAAATTAATTCATCATAAAAAGTTAATAAAATAATAATAAAAAGAATAATAAACAAAATTAAAATACAAATAAAAATATTATAAAGGTAATAATAAAAATAATTAATAAAAGAAATGAAAAAAGAATAATTAAATAAATAAATAATATTAATAATAGTAGATAAATAAAATAAATAAAATAAATATATAATAAAAATAATTATAAAGTTAATTTAAAAACGAATGAAATAAATTAAAAATGATAAATATTAAATAAATAAAAAATAATAATAAATAAAATAAAATAAATAAATAAGATAAATAATTAATAATATAAATAAATTAAATAAAGAAAATTAAACCAATAATTGAATAGAAAATAATAAAAGAAATTAAATGATATTATAAATATAATAATAATGAAAAAATACAAATGTATAATGAAAAAGAATAAACTATAAAATATAAATAAAAATAAATAAATAAAAATAAAAGTTGTCATAGCAACTTAGGTTAGAGTTGGATCAAAGGGTGATAACACGAGAATATTAAAATAATATTCGAAAATAAATAATGAATGAATATAGAGTTGTCATAGCAACTTAGGTTAGAGATAAAAGGGAGGTAACTCAAACAAGTTCGAAAATGGAAAGTAACTATGGAGATATAGAAGAAAAATGGTTAGGGTTAGTCATGAACAACAGTCAAAAAAATCAAGACACGAATGTATAAGGATTGAGAGAACACAACATAAATAATATATAATACATAATGTCTAGGGTTAGAGTGGAAACTTAGAACAAAGGGTTAAAGTATGACTTAGAGAACATGACATATAAAACACAATGACCAGGGTCAAAATAAAGGTTAAGGTTAGGTGGGTTAGGGTAAGCCATGAACAAAGACAACATTACCGATCTAACAACAGAAAAGTTAGGGTTAGAGCATGGTTAGGGTTAGAATAAAGACGAGACCAGTAGGCAAAACCAAAGTAGAAGCTAAAGTAGAAGGCGAGACCTAGGAAAGTACCTTGGATAGAGGCAGGGTGAGGCCAATGACAACACTATGGACTAGTGAAGTCAAAGCCAAAGGCGAGGCACTCAGGACCAGGCCAAAGGTCAAAGGTCAACACTATAACAAAAGAGTTCAGTCACTGAAGACAATGATTAAGGTGTAGTAAAAATAGATTAGGGTTAGGGTAAAAGCGAGGCCAAAGCTGAGATAGAGACGAGACCTACGGACCAGGCCAAAGGTCAATGACACACTAAGCACCTCGCCAATAACGATTGAAGCGCCCTCTATATTGGCACACAAATTCCCTCCTGAACTAATTTGCATATTTTACGAAAAATTGAGGGAAAATGAAAATATTTTACAAAGAATGCACTATTGGGGTCCTCGACAAAAGTGTTCTAGGGTAACCCCCTATACTACTGTGGCTTTTTTTGTAATTTAGAATTGTTTTTCTGACCACCTGATTATTGTGCCAACATTTCATGATTTAATTATGCCAAGTTTTCTTACAAATGGCTCGATGAGAGCCCTGTCGTTGTTTAAATGTCTTCTGCTAGTCTTTTTGTCGGGAAATGGATGACAGCGATTGTAAGAACACTTTGGAAGTTCAGTTTGTGTTTGCTGACAATCCTGCATCCATGAATCAAAGAACAAAATACATGGATGTAGCGTTGCTTAGCAATTAACACTGAATTCCGCTCAAAACTGGTGTTAGAGGCCGCGTCTTGAACTTGCTATGAGGAGTGAGTAATGCTCATTGTTGAAGGCCGCATGGTGACTCAAGATGAAGGACAACAATAAAAGCGTTGTTCCAATGGAAAAATGATTTTTTTTTCAGAAATTGAAATTGAAAATTCAAAAATCTTATTTTTTCAGAAGTTTGTTATTACGTGATCACAGATACATTGTGTAAAATTTTAACATGTTCTGACAGGTTTTTGAAGAGATACAGTGGGGTGCAGACATAATCTCTCGTCCAAGTTAACTTAGGGAGCAGTAATGAGAACAGTCCTAAGTTAACTTGAATTTGACTTGGAGCAGTCATAGAATTCTGACTGCTCTGACCAGTCATAGAGCCCTGACTGCTCTGACCAGTCAAAGAGCCCTGACCGCCCTAATCTGTCATAGAATCCTGACTGATCTGACCTCTCATAAAGCCCTGACTGCTCTGACCAGTCATAGAGTCCTGACCGCTCTAACCTTTCATACAATCCTGACTGCTCTGATTAGTCGTACATCTCTTAAAAACAATACAAAATTTGTATATAACCTAAATTTAATACAGCAAAGGAAACGTTCAACGATCTTTACGTTCAACGAACGCATATGATTCATATGTTGACGGCAAACGATTGTTGGGGTTGGGGGTTGGGCACGATTCTCACGATGAATTTATATGATACAGAAAGTACTGGCTTTTATACATGTGTATTTCCTATTTAAGTTTAAAGTATAAAGAAAAGAACGTTAGTTGTGCGTTTCTTTTGATGTTCAGTATATTATTATTTATACCCTCGTCACCATAATATTAATTAACAAAGCAGGGATATGGAGTAAATGCAAATGAAAAAAAAACTCTCTACATGGTAAAAGCAGTGAAACAAACGCTTTCATTGTTGAACTTCATCTTGAAATCACCACGAGGCCTTCAACAATGTGCTTTACTCATACCTCATAGTAAGTTTCAAGACAGCCCCAAGCACCGGTTTGAGTGGGATTCATTGCTAGTTGTCGAGCAATGCCGCATCCATGTCAACCTGAAATCGTCATTTTAATTATTACTTGAATACTATTCATCCTTAAATCTATACCTGATTTACTTCAGGATGCTATTAAATGGGTATAAAATTTTGTCCTGAATATTATTTGCAATACCTCTGGGTCTTTCATACATTATATAGTGTATTTATTAAAATCAAACAGTGGAAAGTCTATCACAGGGTCGGAAACTATTTTACAATTGAAAAAATCTCATATTAAATACTATCCACCGGATAATATTATTTCTTACACGAACACATGTGCAGCAAATGATTATGACTAAAATACACACAACAAACAAGACAATAGAAGGAAAGAATAATTAACTTCCATGTCAAAGTTAATAAAGATCAAAGGGTATGATACTTTCCTTTGTTTAAAATTTAGTTCGCTAACAATTTGATCGTTTGAGACACTTCTTATTTTGTAAAAAGAAATATTTTTAATCCGTATAATCAAATTTGAAAAACATTAATGCTTAGAGTTAAGTTGTTGTTTCTCAAGTGTGTATCTCTAAGTCAGTTAAGGTAGATCGCCACTAATACACGGCGCATTCGATTGGCGCATTTGTGTAACACGAGTCGGATGCGGAATTGACTTGATTTTCAAGCCGGAATAATCCTGTATTGGCCTATACATTGTGACGTCACAATAGATTGACATACACTTTCCCGCGAATTAGCTCCCTTTTCCTGGAAATATTGTCTATTTCGTAAACTATATCAAATAACTTTCTTAATTGAACGGTGACATGTAGATTTTTTCAGCGTAACAGATAGCTTAAGTATATTTCTATGAAATATCAAAAAATAAAAAAAATCTGTCTGATATTTATTTTATATGAAAAATAAACAATAAGCATGTTCTCACAGTTTCCTATATATTCTTTGTAAATATTGCTGAAAAATACTGAATTTGGCCTGATTTTCAAAGCCAGATTTCAGGAAAAGATGATCGGTGACATATCATTTTTATTTTATTTTTGGAACTTATAGGTTAAGATCTGCAAAATATCTTAAAAGAAAAAAATTCTGTCTGATATTTTTATTAGGATCGAACTACCTTAAGAAACATCTATGGTTACTCCCAACTGCTGTGTTAGCTAATACGAAGTATCAACATTTTATCTGACGCTATGTCACTAGCCTGTGCCATATATTCTTATCAAAGGTGCCACTTATAAAGTGCTTCAACTTATGTTTAGTTTGCAATAATAAACGATTTATATAATATATTAGAAAAAAAACGGTATAAAACTTATTTATTATTTGTGAGACATAAGTTGTCGAAATGACCATATGCAGAAACAAAATTCACAGTAACTTCGGTATTTTGTTATTTGGATCCATAATTACATTTTGTGGATTTTCAGATTGTAGGTAATGAAGAAAGTGGTAGCTTAAAGCCCCTTATTGCAAAATAATTTTTCATGAAATTAGAGTTTGCGAAAGAACGTATAACATGAAATACATTTTCATAAATCCACAAAAATAACATAGGTCCATGGTATGTCCAAGTGAATGTATGTGTATCATTATGAATATATAACTGACGTAAGAACTACCTACATTTGTATTTGAGATGATTGAAGATTGTCATTAAACATATAGAGGTATCTGTATAATTTTTGAGAGGGCGTATTCTCTGCAAATGAATTACAAATTGTAAACAAAAAAAGAATATGAATAATACTTTAGGCATTATGAAGAATACAGGGTCTTGTTTAATGAAAGTCTCCTAAGATGATTTCTTAGGATGGTCCTAAGTCATTTTTTTTCCTAAATCATGCATTCGGACCATCTTTAGACATTACTTAGGACAGAGACGTGTCTTGAGACCATTATGAGATATATCTTATATCAGGGCACCTTCATTTAATAGGTCACAGGTTATAAATATATTCAAAATGAAGCATTACAAATTTGAGACTTTTTAAAAAAATTTGCTATGTAGGATTTCAATTAGAACTAGATTGAGTCCATGGGCTGGAATAACCCCCGTGCATCCCCCCCCCCCCCTTCCCAACCCCACCCATTTTTTAAGTCCGCATAGATCCCTCTTCAAAATAAAACATGTTAACACGAGCATAACCTGCACGCACTGGTGGAATAGGGCCCATTTTTAGACCCACCTACCGAAATTTAGGAAAATTTCGTTTTTCGTTCAAGTTTTTCTTTCAGTTGCTTCAAAATGTTGACCAAATGCTTTCTAGTCATAAAATCGATGCATCAAATTATTGCTTATTGTATAGGCTTTACAAAGAATCCAAATTTTTACAATTTCTATGCCAAATACTTTCCGTAGCGCCATTAAACGTACCCCTACCCCTATGAAACATTGAGGAAAATTTAGATACTTTCATTGAAATTGCGTAAGTTTGATGGTCTAAAGAACCCGAAGTGCATCTCGATTCCCAATTCTGAACATTGTTTTTAGTTTTTCAATCTATTTTCTTGAATACAAAACATATTAACATAATGTTATCATATTTTTTATGACCAAACTTTTATTTTCAAATAGACCAAATAAATGGATCTTTGAATATTTTCGATTTTGACTAAGTTTTTGCATTCTTTTGCCCAATATTACTTTTTAGTAAACAAATATCATTTAAAGTAGGTATCAAATGAAAGCTTATAATATGGCTTTACAACTATTACAAATAATGGCCATTCTTATGTAATATAAACATCATTTATCAATAAAACTTACCCCTGCCCCAACAAATTTACTGTAAAATTGTCAATTTTTGTCTATGTAAGCATAAAATTAACCAGAACACGCAAAATGTGTGTTGTATATGACAATGTTTCATAAATTATACCACGATTTCGTATTTTAACAGCCATTTGTTGACTTAAACTGAGCATTTTGCCTAAAATTGATGAAAAATGGTAATTTTCAACATTTCAGATTTGCCCAAATTTCACTGTTAAATCGTTATATATGCCAAATCTGGAGGATATATCTGCAGATATGCCAATTAATTGTTCTAAGCGATACATTAGTTGTCTGAAAACATTGTTAAGAAAAACAAGAAGTGTTTGATGTGAATCAAAATACCGAAAATCTTACCCCTACCCCAACAAATTTTCCTTCAAATTGTCAATTTTTTGTCAACAAATTAACTCAAACACGCAAAATTTGTGTTGAATATGACAATGTTGCATGAATTACATCACGATTTGGTAATTCAACAGCCATTTGTTGATTTAAACTTAATATTGTGCCCGAAATTGATGAAAAATGGACTTTTTCAACATTTCAGATTTGGCCAAAATTCACTGTTAACCCGTTATATATGGCAAATCTGGATACATCTGCAGATATGCCAATTATTTGTTCTTAGCGATACATTAGTTGTCTGAAAACATTGTTAAGAAAAACAAGTAGTGTTTGATGTGACTCAAAATACCAAAAATCTTACCCCTACCCCAACAAATTCTCCTCTAAATTGTCAATTTTTTTGTCTATGTTCGCAGCAAATTAACTCAAACACGCTAAATGTGTGTTGAATATAACAATGTTGCATACATTACATCCTGATTTGGTAATTTAACAGCCATTTGTTGACTTAAACTTATCATTGTGCCCTAAATTGATGAAAAATGGGATTTTTCAATATTTCAAATTTGGCCAAAGTTCCCTGTTAACCCGTTATATATGGCAAATCTAGATGATATATCTGCAGATATGCCAATTAATTGTTCTTAGCAATACATGAGGTGTCTTAAAACAGTGTTTAGAATATCAAGGGGTGTTTAATGTGACTCCGAATACAGAGAATCATACCCCTATCCCAACAAATTTTCCCTAAATTTGTCAATTTTTTGCCTAAGTGCGCATAAAAATAACTACAACACGCAAAATATGTATTATATATGACAATGTTGCATGAATTACATCATGATTCGGTATTTTAACAGTCATTTGTTGACTTAAACTTAATATCTGGCCCAAACTTATGAAATATGGGAATTTTCAACACACCAGATTTCTCCGAAGTTCATTGTTAATGATGTTAATGTTAAGATGAATAACAACAATAAAAGCGTTGTTCCTTTGCTTGTTTTTACCATGCATTTGTAGAGACTTTGTCTCATATGCATTTACTCCATATCCTTTCATTCACCATTTACGACTGAAGTTTGTCTCTCCTGCAGTGTGGAGTCCGTAAAACGATTCCCCGTGCGAGAGATGTATGCTCTCTATATATTTCAGTTATGGTGTACTTGTGCGTGAGAGAATTTCTCATATGGGTACTTTCAAATTTTGGCAATTATTTTTGTAATTTTCGAAATGTAATCCA
The DNA here is from genome assembly GCA_002080025.1 of Modiolus philippinarum. Classification (NCBI taxonomy): domain Eukaryota; kingdom Metazoa; phylum Mollusca; class Bivalvia; order Mytilida; family Modiolidae; genus Modiolus; species Modiolus philippinarum. The sequence continues at coordinate 110,407 of MJUU01072649.1, forward strand.
GACCACCTGTTTAAAGTGCCCACATCTCACTATTTTATAACGCCAAGTTTTCTTACATTCGACTTGATGAGTACCCTGTGTTTGTCTATATGTTGTAGTTGTCCACTAGCTTAAGACACTAGTGCTTTTGTCGGGCAAAGGATGACAGTGATTGTAAGAGAACTTTGCCAGTTTAATTGATGTTAGTTGACAATCCCGCACCCATGACCAAGAAAGACATGGATGTAGCGTTGCTCGACAATTAGCAAAGAATTCCGCTTAAACCGGTGCTAGGGGCCGTCTTGAACTTACTATGAGGTATGAGCAAAGCGCATTGTTGAAGGCCTCATGGTGACTTCAAGATGAAGAACAACAATAAAAGCGTTGTTCCTTTGCTTGTTTTTTACCATGTATTTGTAGAGTCTTTGTCCCATGTGCATTTACTCCATATCCTTTTATTCACCAATTAAATCGCAATATATGTCAAATCTGGAGGATTCATCTGCAATTATGCCATTTAATTGTTCTAAGCGAAACATAAGTTGTCTTAAAACACTGTTTAGAAAATCAAGGAGTGTTTAATGTGACTCTAAATACCGAGAAACCTACCCTACCCAAAAAAATTTTCCCTATAATAGTCATTTTTTTACTATATTCGCATAAAAATAACCAAAAACACAAAATCTGCATTGAATATAACAATGTTGCATACTTTCTATTAAGATTTTTCATTTTAAGTCCCACTTGTCAGCTTAAACTCAATATTTTGTACAGAACTGATGAAAAATGGGAATTTTCAGCATTTCGGATTTGTCCACAATTTACTTTTAAATAGTTATATGTGGCAAATCTGGAGAATTATATGCAGATATGCCAATTCATTGTTCTAACCCATATATAAGCTATATAAAAACAATGTTTAGAAGAAAAAGCTATATAAAAACAAGGTTTAGAAGAACAAGGAGTGTTCAATGGACTCTAAATACCGAAAATTGTACGCCTACCCCAGGAAAATGATGCTTAAAAATCCCCAGAATATGTATGTCTGTATATTTATATGAACAAAACATACTAATGTTTTACTTTCTTTAAAAAAAATGCATTTTATATATCGCAATATGCAATTTTTAAACCCAAAATATGGGTTAAATTGTATATTTTGGGCGCTTTCTGTGAAAAATGGGATTTTTCAGCATTTCGGAATTTTACAAAATTCAAAGTTTAATTGTTGTATAACTGCCCATAAACCACACACGTTATTATTTGTGATATATGGGAGTCTCTATGTATTTTTGTATTTGAAATGATATGTTATTGGACCTTTATACAATGTTTAAGGTTTTCAAGCTGAATAAAATGACATAATTTGTGTTGAATATTTGTGGTAAAGGGTTGTATGTTTGTAATTTATGAGACTGTAGTTATTCTAAAAATGCTTAAAACATATTTTCGTATGGCTTAGATATAGTGAAAGGATATCTAATCAACATTTTCAAGTTATATATCAATTTCATGAAGTATTTGCATCTCAAAGTCAAAACAGCAGAAATTCTGAAAAACGGAAAATTCCAATTTTGCATACAATTTCGGGCAGAAGAATAAAAAAGAGACCTCCTAAAAAAAAGTTTAAATCTACTTAAATGATCTTCTGCATGTCAGCTTTAGTGAAATACACAACAGAATTCCAATAAAACATTATTGTTTAATCATTTAGAGCCTAAATATTTCATATTTTCCCTTAATTGTTAGGGGGAGGGTGCTAATTTTGACATTTCTGCACCTATAAGATGTCTGAAACTAAAATGTTTGCACACGATTTGTTGCTAACATATCATAAATTATTATTACATCGGCAATAATGAAATATATATTCAAATTTTTACGACCATAAAGTGAGAAAGTCGAAATTGTGGAAAAAATCTAAAATTCGGAAAATTCCCATTTTTCAAGAATTTTATATCGAAAATCAAAATTTTGTGGACATTAATTTGTTTTATTGTCCAACATTGCATCACAACAGATAAGTTAGGCATAAAAACATGATCAAATGACGAGGGTTGTTTATCTGAAAGGAATTGACAGCCTAAAATTGTCATTTTCGCTATTTTTTTGCACGGGGAGGGGTACATTTTTTGTATCCCTAGATCATAAAAATTGCGTACAGTGTCCAAACTTGAGTTCATTGTAAAGGATATTGAATTAGCTTTAATTTGGTACCAAATTTCACTACATATCACTTATCATTAAATAATTATGGAACTCAAAAGATGAAACTTAGGTTAAAACAAAAATACAAGAATTTTTCGCGGTGTACTATAAAAGTAGCCCTATACTGTCTATGTTATATTCGTGTTAACATGTTTTATTTTGAAGGGGGAATATAGGAGGACTGAAAAAAACCGGTCTAGATGGGAAGTGGGGGGTGGGGTGGGGGTGCACGGAAAGTTATTTCAGCCCATGGCCTAATTTGCAATTGCAAGCAATAGCCGATGTCACGCCAGACCACTATTTGGATGATTCCCACTGATTCGCAGCCTCAAAATCTACCTAGAAATCAATTTTCGTGGAGATCCGACAATGTTGAAATTTTGATGCATTTTTCGGCAATGTTTGAAATGGCAGTCATTTTTTAAAAAGATAATAAACGCACAGCATATAACTTCAGATAATGGTTCAACTTTGTAAAAAGTTTTAAATTATTCCATCCAGCCACTTCAAAATAATCACAAAATTTATTGGAAGAAGAAGAAGAAGAAGAAGAAAACATAATCGGAAGAAACGTAGACTAACAACAAGTCACCCCAACAAATATTTAGTTTTCACTGGTTTTGCAAAAAATAGTTTCATATTTTACATTATTTTTTTACAATGATACAAAGACAGCTTGGATCACCTTTATGATTGTGATGCAAGACTCTTTCAAATTTGCAGCGTATAAATATGTTGTATACGCAGTTATCTGAATTGAAATATTGTCACCACGTAGTAAGTCTACAGATGTTACTGCTGAAAATGAGTAAACATAGTTGCTTCTCTCTGTAGTAGAAAATGTAGCTGTAAGTAAAGTATCATTTATATAAATTCCAATTCTTCCATGTTCCGTTTTTGTCAGGAATGTCAAAGTGACGAGATAGAGCCCATTTTTCTCGCATGTAAACTTTCCAATGTTTTTAATTAAAGATAGTTCGTTTATCCCAACTTCATTTCGGAAACTTTATGATGTATCCAGGAGGGCGAGAATTTCCGTATTCAGCAGTACAAGCTGTGATCGCAACTGCAACAAAATATATGATAATAAGCTTCAAACAACTATGACAAAAATTCAGAATCATGAACATACGTTGATCTGACATTATTGTAGCAACGACTAGTATACACAAAAAAGGTTAATTAACATTATGGAGTTTTGTCCCTGGTTTTTTGAAAGTGAGCTAACTCCCATAAATGGGATGATTCTATAATTTCAGGATTTGTACAAGTGGTACGGGTTTAGATAATAATCAATCCCTGTGATTTCTCTTTAGATGTTAACTTGTCGTTGATTTGTGCACTATGAATGTGAACAATACATGCACTTTATAAATTGAGGCGAGTTTGTTGTCCATTGAAACTATTACTATATAGGTATAAGTGCATTGGAAGGGACTGGAGAATTACCATGGCCCAAATGTAGACTCATGAAATCGATGACTATTATGCCGCATTACTTTAATAACTAAAAATATATGTGATACAAATGCATTAATCATACAATGTAGAACTGTTGATACGACAATTATTATATATACAAATTCAGGAAATTATAGACTGACCATTGTTTGTCTATTCCACTAGTGGTTTTATTAAAAGGTATTGAAGAAAATATCTACAGTGAAAGGTTTATTACTGTATATTATTTCCACCAACTTTGTGTATGTTGTGATGAATAGTAATTGGATATATATTGTATAAAAATTCAGAATGGCAAAATATGGGTGCCACTTCTGTAATTTAAACGGATAAGTTTGCAGGACGAGGTAAAATACTAGTTTCTCAATATCATTTGAAATTATGGAGGTGATACACTACATCAATTTCACATAGTTTTACATATTTCATACACATCAAATGGTATTGTAGTGCTAATCAACTATTTTAAGTATTTAAAAGTATTGAGCTAACTTCATAGTGATGATCTTTTGGCAAGCTGAAGTTAAATTTGATATTGTATTTGAATCACTGGGGTTGGACTTATGTGAGTACGAGTCAGTAACATTTGTTTCATTTTACATGCGTGTCAATTCCTTGTGTTTTGAATACGCTTCCCTTTTTTATTTCTTTCTTTCATTTTATTTTTTCAGGAGGGTGATTTGTGTCTTCTTGTTTTGTTTTTTAGTTTGGTTTAGTTTTTTTTTCTTCTTTCGATTATTTGAGGAACTTTTGTAAAATGAGAAGGAAGTCCATATGTTTGGGGGGTATATATATAGATTAATTAAGACATATATTTTTTCCTCTTTCACTTTTTATATAACACAGATTCATTTAAAGCAAATAAATTTTGTACTGTTTGGCAAACAATTTGTACATTTATGAAAGGTGTATTAGATTTTACTTCTTATTTGAAAATCATATTGTCTCCAGCCTTTGACATATATTGTATTATAACTATGTTTAATTGTAAATTATGACCTCTGTAACAATAGGTTCACTCAAATGCATAAGACTTGCTGATGAAAAGAAAAGACGAGACTTTTTTGTTCGATGTCGTGATAAATATGATATAACTTTTTCAGTTGATACGCACTGTTCAAAATAAAAAGAAAGTCAATGGCAACATGAATGGGGGTATAAAGTTTACCTTAGCTCGCACTCCAGCAACAGTAGAGGTGTGGCCATATTATTTAAAAACACTTTCAGTTACGAAATACACAAAGAAATAAAGGATGATAGTGGTAATTTTATTATTCTTGATATTACTATACTATTGCACTTTATGGACCAAATAATGATTGTCCACGTTTCTTCTCAGGCGTAGAATCAAAGATACAGGAAATCAATAATTCTTCTATCATTATGGGTGGGGATTGGAATGTTGTGCAAGATTTTAATTTAGACACTATTAACTATGAATAAAAAAAAACAATATAAACGCAAATGATAAACTACAGGATATAAAAAATGAACTTGATTTAGTTGATATATGGAGAGAGTTTAACCCTAAAAAAAGACGTCATACTTGGAGAGGCCCAGCGTTAAAGCCGATTAGATTATTTTCTTATATCATCAGACTTTGACAATTTTGTTAAAAAGGTTGATATAGATTTAAGTTATAGATCGGATCACTCCCCGGTGTATCTTGTACTTCAGTTTTGTAACCAGACGAGGGGTATGGGTACTTGGAAATTTAATAATAGTCTCTTATATGATAAGGAATATATAAAACAAGTAAAATCATGCATTCAAGAAACCGTCGGTCGGTAAAGAACTGCCAATGAAGGAGAAGATATTGAAATAAGTTTTGATCCAAATACCTTCTTGGAACTCTTGAAGTGTATGATTAGGGGGTAACAATTTCTTACTCCTCTTATGTGAAAAAAAAGACAGAAGGAAGAAAGAGAACTCAACGAAAAATTGTTCGTTTGCAAAATCAATACCATCATAATCCAGGCATAGATCTTGAAAATGAAATTAAGGATATTGAATATATGTTTTAAAAATTTAATGGAAAAAAGGGTCAATGGTATTATGGCAAGGGCAAAAGCTAGATGGGCAGCAGAAGGAGAAAAATGAACCAATTACTTTTGCAATCTTGAGAAAAGAAATTATACAGAAAAAATAATACCTGAATTAATTACTGATGAGGGAGAGGAATTGGTTGACCAATATAAAATTTTGAATGAACAAAAAGCCTATCAAAAATTATATACTTCCTGTAACCTTGAAATAAACGGGGAACAAGAACAATTGTTTCTTTATAAAAATAATTCATTTTTAAATTTTCTTACAGATAATGAAACTGAGGGCTTATAGGGATCCTTAGGTAAAAGTGAATGTTTAAGTGTTTAAAAAAAATATGAAAAATGGAAAGTCACCCGATCTAGATGGATATACCACTAAATTTTATAAATTCTTTTAGAATGATATAAACCTGTTTTTAACAAAGTCCCTTAATTATAGTTTAGAAAAGGGTATCATGTCTATATCTCAACGGCAAGGCGTTATAACTTGTTTACCTAAAGAGGGGACTACTTAAAAAATTGGAGGCCTATTACTGTTACACAAAATACAAAAATTGCTTCTGCATGTATGGCAAGTAGAATTAAGCCAATTTTAAATCGAATTATAAGTGAAACACACGTCGGGGAATGTTCAAGGATAATCTTTGATATTTTAGAAAAATCTGAGGATGAGGAGATAGCAGGTCTTCTAATCCTGTTAGACTTTGAAAAAGCTTTTGACTCACTCGAATGGTCCTTTATTGATAGAACCCTTTCTTTCTTTGGTTTTGGTGATTACTTTAGAAAATGTGTCAATACCTTATATGCTGATGCACAAAGCTGTATTATAAATAATGGTCACTGTTGAAATTTCTTTAAGGTGGGAAGGGGGTACGTCAAGGGGATCCTCTATCTCCTTATCTTTTTATACTCTCCCTATAACTAATGAGTGCTGCTATGAAATTTGACCCTGAAATAAGCGGAATAAAGATAGATAATTCTGAATTTTTACTTTCGCAATATGCAGATGACTCCTCACTAATCTTACACGATAATGAACGTTCCCTAGAGAGATCCATATACATTTTAGAGAAATTTTCTGAGTGTGCTTGACTGCGGGCTAACTTTGATAAAACAGAAGCTTTATGGATTGGTTCAAAAAATCATTCCAAAGAAGTCTTGCTACCAGGAAAGCCCTTAAAATGGAACCCGTCTGAAAAATTTAAGTTACTAGGGATAAAATATGATATCTTTTCTGAAGACAAAACTTACACTAATTTTGAGGAGAAAAAAAACAAAAATGATATCTTTGCTTAAATCATGGAGCTATAGAAACTTAACTTATATGGGAAAAATTACAGTGATTAAATCATTAGCATTACCAATCCTTATACAATCTTTAACAGTATTACCAAATCCCCCAAAGACATTTTAACAGAGGTTCAAAATATGTTCTATAATTTTGTGTGGAGTGAAAAACCAGACAAAATAAAATGAAATATTTTGATAAATAACTATGAAAATTGAGGATTAAGGATGCCATACTTAGATTTTTTTTTGTATTAGTTTATAAATGACGTGGATAAACAAATTTTTGGGTCCATCAAATAACTCTCCATGGAAAATATTAATATCAAAGCAATATAATAAGTATGGTGGGGATAAAATATGGATGATGTCCCCAAAAGGATAGTGAAAATTTCTACATCATTCAATAAATTTTGGTCAGATATCATTAAAAACTGGGCTTTTTTATATCAAAGTCTTCTGATAATGAAATGAGTGTATTGGACCAATCCCTATGGTTTAATGACAATATAAAGATTGATAATAAGACAATGTTTTTTGAAAAATGGTGCAATGAATGCATATTTTTTATTAATGACTTGATTGATGACAATCAACAATTTTTGGCCCGGGAAAAATTAAATGACACTTTTAATTTAAGTTGTAATTTTCTAACTTTAATGGCCGATTACACGCAATACCGAAACAGTGGAAAGATCTCATACCTTAAACACCCCAAAAAGTTGACATAGTGTCCGAATATTTTCTTCTAGTAAAACAAAATAGTTAGTGTAGCCAACTCTTTTACAAAATGAAATATATTATTTTACTCGGAATCTGCTTTAAAACAGCAAAACAAGTGGAATGAAATTTTAGATATTGAAATCGAAGATTGGTCAACCATTTATGAACAACCTTTAAAATCTCTAGTCAGTAATAAACTCGTTATTTTTCAGTTTAAAATTTTACATAGAATACTCGGCACAAATTCGCTTTTGTATAAATGTAAATTGAAAGAAACACATTTATGTAGCTTCTGTAATGAAATAAAAGAGTCTATCTCTCATATTTTTTGGGAATGTAATACTCAGTATTATAAAAAGTTTTTGGTTTGAGATCAACCAATTTTTTATGAACATGTGTCATTTCCAACTTCCTTTGTCTGCACAGAATGTTTTGACTGGTTCATCTCTATGTACTAAATCCGAGATTTGCATCTTTATTGGATGATTAAAATACTATATATATACATGTAAGATGAATTATTCTCAACCTATGATAATTGGTGCTTTAAATATGTTAAAGAATGTTTATAATATTGAAAAAAATGTCTTTTGTTTTTTTCAATTCACCTGCAGTTGGGGAAAAAAGATTAAAGACATGGGAATGTGTCAAACAAATACTTGCTTAAGGGGAGATAAACTAAATATAATGTGTATTTCTATATAATTAAGAGCTTGGTGTGCATTCAGGTAGGGGTGAGGACATTGTTGAATGCACCAAGCCATTATTGTATAATTTTAATATTATACATTAACACATGTATAATTATAATTTTTTGTTGCTTCCTTTTTTTATTCGTCTCCCTTTATATCATAGCTTGTTCGGTTATACATTATTTCTATTTGTTGATTTATTCCCTTCACAAAATGTCATGGCTGGAGGTCAATAAAACAGAAATCAAAATACTTGTAAATATCTAAAAAAAAGATACTTTGAATTGATAGCATATATTTGGTATTTCATTTTATATTATGATTTGTTTTGTACTACCTGCTAAACGTTTTTTTTTTACATTCTTGAATATCCAAATTAAGCATGTGTTAAGTACTCTTATTTTATTATGTTATTATAATTATTATTTTTTTTTCTTTTTCTTCTTTTTTGATTTGTTTTGTATTTTTTCTCTTGCTTCTTCATATGTATATGAAATATGTGAAAAGGAAATTAAAACAAAATAAAAAAAAGAAAAAAAAAACTATAACAAAAGTTACAGCGATCTGGTTTTATAAGAAGATTATTGAATACTTTATAGTTCAAATATTTTTTTTCTATTTTCTTTTCAGTTTTGAAACATTTTTCTCACAATTCAGCTAGAGAAAAACAATATTTATAGCAAAAATAGGCAATTAGATGAAATGCAGAATAATTTCCAGAATACAAAGCAGATAATAAATTTATTAATTCTGCATTTAAAAAGTGAAGCAAATATTACTGGATTTTTTTCCCAGCAATATTCCTCGATCTTTTACTCACAAATTTTTTCGATAAAAGGTAAGCCCTTATGACCTAAAGGAGCTTTATTTGAATGGCACAACAGATGTAGAAAATAAAGGAAATGTGAAAAATGGTTTCAACGTCTGAAAATATTTATATGTTATAGAATTAAGCCAGTCATATCTTCAGGGGGTGTAATATGAAATCCGTATTACACGGGCGTGTATTATGAAATCAGTATTACATGGGGTAAAATATGGATTTTTCAAAATGGTGACTGACGATTTTCCAATTCATGGAATATACAAAGATTCACATATTTCAGTATAATTTTACGGAATTAAGTTATAAAACAATTTATCATTTACTCGAAACAAGTAACATTTTGCGGATTTTTAGTGTACACCCGTCACAAGTTCTTACTTTTATGTAGTTGTTCATAGGTGAACATTTAATTGTTTCACTTTAGTAAGTAGCGAGTGGTATACGTTGAATTTGTTTAACATAATAAATACAAAATATCAGAATTACTGTAAATTGAGATAATAATATCAAAAATGAAACCAACATGCTCCCATTGAAACGACACTGACTAAATGACACACATTTTACAGATGAATATTTTTTTACATAATTTCATCATATGAAATAAAGAAGAGTAAAACTTGTCAATTGTTGAAGTATATGATAAATATTTTTCATATCATATCCTATATCATCCCTCGACCCATATTAGCCCTCTGGCCTTCAGCCCTCGGGCTAATATGGATATCTCGGGATGATATGATATATGATATGAAAAATGCCATATAAGAATCTCTATTTATCACCCTGAAATTTAGCTGGTGTAGTCAAGTATTTATATACATTTTTGCTTCTTGTGATCTAATATTTGAAACATTTACTTTTGACCAACTTAAAGTTTGTAATTTACGTTTTAAATGTGTCAACTTTTTCCAGCCTTGCTGTGACAATTAATCAAATTAAAGTATACGCCAACCCTTTTCAACATACTTGCTTATTTCGGTCTGGAGTCCAACAAATGAAATATTTGACATATGTTCTACTTTGCTTAGTTTTTCTGTAAATCCTTGTGTTTTTTCATTTACAACTGTATTCAAGTTCTGAAGTTTCTTGTTAAATTCGATGCCTTGACTAATATCAAGTCCATGCATTGTTCGATTTAGGTTCGATATTGCTGTCTTCGACTCTAGGGTGACATTATTTAAAGCAAGAAAATCTTGAATTCGCGCTTGCTCTTTTACGCTTAGAGAATGCGTTTGCGAATTGATGGATAGCACTTGCTGTTGTAAAGCCTTAAAGTCCTGAAGTGCTTGTATGTTTTTCTATTGTTTTAAGTACTGGAGTACGAAAGCTGAGAAGGCTCACCTATAATTCGGAATTCGGTATTCGGAATTCGGAATTCAGAATGCAGAATTCAGAATTTGGAATTAGTTAAGTAAGTTTATTTCAGTTATTATAATTTTCTGGTTTGGTATTAAAATATGACATTAATATACTGGTTATCTCGCATCCTTCATATTACAGTTATCTGTATTTGTATTTTGATCATGACATCCATCATTGCTTAGCAACTAACCAATAAAACTTGCTTGACAAAACTACTTTGTAATGGTTCATTCTTCTGTATATAAAAATATTATTCATTCCTTTTACCAGTAAAATGGGTAACATTACATCAGAAATTTTACCAATAAGCATAACGAAATTTACTGTTTTTTCTGCAACTTTGGTATTTTTGTATTTATGCATTTGACCTTTAATAAATCCCCGCGCTGTGGTGTAATTTGCGTATATGAGTGCGGAGTCAAGGTGTAAAGTAAAATGCGGGTGAGTAATTTTTTATTTTAAGGTGATTCGCTACTCCATTTGAAAATAAATAGGATTTCAAATAAACATGATTTTTTGTTAGAAAATTAAAAAACAAGTAATTTAAGTATAAAAAATTGATAGATTGATGATCTCGTTTTTGAGATTTAAGCGATTGAAAATTTGGCGGGAAACTGAACTCCTCTGATTTTTCATAGGATTAACATTAAAAAGGTTTGACCATGGATGAATGTGACAGAATAAATAGAATTCACTGAAATTTTTAAAGAATGCTCTCAAAGATATATAAAATGAAATTATGAAAAAAATAAGGGGGTCAATGTGCAAAAAATGATAATGCTTTTAAATGGATACAACCCGAGGATTCCGAAAATCTGACAAAAATCCCAAAGCATGAGGAGCGAACCTCCTTAATTAAGTTTTTCAAGCTAAAAGTTAATTGAATGATAATGCGGCTACCATTGTATATACTGCTTCAACTTGCAATGTAGGTAAATAATAAGTATTATAATTGTAATATTTCTGTAAATGCTCGTTTGCATTTGAATATATACAGGTTGGATGGAGTCAAAGAGTGGAATTGTGGAGTAATTGGTATCTGCCTTTACGTTGTCCCGGTCTCGCTTATGTTTGGTAGTGTTTCATAGGTCCTTCACAAATGTGTATGCCATTTTTTTTTATCCTAATATAATAGTCGGAACGTGCCAAAATACTCCTACTTTTTAGCAAAAAATTCGAATAACCGTTTCAACAAGGGAGACTTATATATGTAACATTTGAATATGAAAACGATTCAATGCAAAATTTGGTAGCTTGTGATGACACATTTCCATCGAAAATTTGAAAAATTACCAACCCCCACCCCACCAACCCATCCACACTATAGTAATACTAGTATATAATATTAATTATAACGATTATTAATGTTAAATGGAAATAAACACCGTGTTTAATTATTGGCATTATTTTATTTCCCTGGATCACTCCACACCCAATTATTTTTAAACATTAATGAAACATTAGTTGTATTAAGTTACGCTTGCTGTACGTAGTTAATGCATCCTTACAACCCCCTGTAACAACACTCTGAAATATGTATTTACGTATTCGCACAAACACATTTATGATAAATGGTTATGGCATGAAGAACAATGATTAAATAACAAATGATCTACAATACTGCATGCATTAAGTACCATGATATGACAGTGGTCAATAATATCAATACAGTGTTTATGGTGTAGTAAGAAGTTGTGAGAAAAAAAAAGTTATAAATAAACTTTAAAATAGATCTTACGCGTAAACATTCATTCATAAATTTGATTGTAAGAATATCAGCTGAATTACTGTTAAATATAAAACGAATATCATTTATTGCGAGATGGGGTTTTGAAAATATAAGGAGAAAGAACATTTTCTGTTCAGTTTATCTCGATAAGTTTTTCTCTGTTTGGTATAGTGAGTGTATCTCGATACTCATCCTCGATGTCACCACTATTACAAAACTGACAAATACGGTTTGATCTCTCAATAGTCTGGTATCTGGCCTTCTCTATAACAAGAGTGTGGGAACTCAATCGAAATTTTCTAATACAAGAACGTTCTGTTGCATACACCAATACATGAAATCGTTTTGATGAAATATGAATTTTACGGAAAAACGAGAGATTTTTTCACATGAACTATTCACAGACTGCCTAAACTGATCATATAATCTTAGTTCGATTCCTTTTATGTGAAATTGTAGATTATTGTAGTCTAAATTAAGGTGGCAAAACCCTAATTTATTTAGTAAATTCCTACCATTGGACATCCATATGCTCTTATCTTTTATATTTTTTGAAATATCAAAAAATAATGTGTCAGGAGAGTTCAATATGTGATTTTAAATTTTAATATTATTTAATTGGACACTGAGATGTAGTGATGTTCTATTTAATTCAGCTAAACAAGCAACGATGGACACCAAGTATCTCTTCAAGGAAGTGTTCATCAAAGAGGTACCCGATGGGTGCTCATATTTTTATTTAAAAAAAAAAACTATAAAATTGTCACGGCAATATTGTACACCAATGTCGCAATGTCAATAGATAAAGAACAAAAATATGATAAATTTGAACAATAATCATGCATTTTATTTATAATGAAGTGAAGCATACCCACTGTGAGCATACCATACCTTTTGGAAAGGTACTTATAAGAATTAACTTTATTGAATTGCTGGATCCCTATTTTCAAAACACCATTCATAATTAATACATGCTATAACAAGAAAAGCCTGAAACAATCATGGATAATATTCTCAATGACCTATTAATAAAATTCAGAAAATTTGTATAATATATCCCTCGTCATTTCAACATATATATAATGTACAATTGATGACCCATCGGGTGCCTCTTTAATATACACGTGAACAAATATATCCGAGTGTTGATAACAGGTGGTTTTAAAGACACGCGTTACAAAATGTATCAACCGAGACACATAAAACAAATTTGATTTATTATTGAGAAAAATGCATGAAGACAAAATACTTTTCAGATAGGAATCAAACAAATATTTCCTTGAAGGATGGCAAACTTACTAACTTCCTTAAGATTAAAACAAATTTTGGATTAGAAAAGTATTTAACAGTGATAAAAAACCACCAGTATCGAGCATCTATATGTTAATTACGTGTATCGACTCATAGACTCTTAATAGTACATGGTAGATACAACAATATTCCAAGAAGTGAAAGAATATGTAAAAATTGCACACAAAATGTAATTGAAAATGAAATGCATTTCTTAGTCCAGTGTGATAAATTTAGAGAAGGACGACAAAATATTTTTGTCAGTTACATTCAAAAGTTCCTTCTCACAACCTGCATCAATTAAGTGATGAACAAAAACTTTACCTCATTTTAAGCTGTGAGGATAAGGCATTACTTAACTCTGTTGGTAAATTTCTCGATGATTATATTGTTAATTTAGTTTTATGCTTTATAGCCAACTATTATATTTAGTGTCACTGTATAGTATTGTTTTATCTATCGATCAAGCAACATTTCCCTCTTATGTTTGTATATTATTTTATTATGCTTGTTTTTTTTTTCTCTCTCTCTTGTATTTGCCCCTTGGCCATTTTTGGTTAATAAAGATACTCTATTTTTCTCTACTCTATTCTATGTTTCATTAATGTGATAAAATAAATCAACTGTCACATCGAAGACGGCAGGAATTACAATGAATTACGCGGCATGTTCTAGAAGATGAAGTCGATTTGGATGTGGAGTGATCCGTTAATAAATGCCAATAATAAAACACAAGTGAATTTTATTTTAAACATTGATAATCGTTATAATTAATATCATATATAATGATAGTATGTATCTGTACGTGTGTGTGTGTGGTGGGGGGGGGAGGGTTTGCAAAATTTCAATGAGGACGTGTGATTACAAGTTACGTAATTTTGTATTGAATCGTTTTCAAATTCAAATATAACATACAAAAGTTTCCCGGTAGAAACGATACTCTTGTAAAAGTCATTCTAAATTTTTGCTAAGTAGGAGAATTTTGGCTCATTTCGACTATTATATTGGGTAAAAAAAAATGGCACACGCATTAGTGAAGGAACAATGAAACACGACCAAACATAAGCAAAAACGGGCCAACGGAAAGACAGAACCAAATTACTCCACAATTCCACTCTTTGACTCCATCCAATATTTTAGCATATGCAAACCGTTCTTAAAAAGGTTTAACCCACGATTGGATATTTCTATTTTTTTCATGAACAATTAATGTTAATTAACTATGTATTTAGTAATTCTTGTTTATGTTGTAACAATATTTACTTGTATACTTGTATGTTTATTTTATTCTTTCCACTGTCACTCCTAACTTTGAGTCTGTGTGTTGTTTATAGTTTAGCAACGTTTGCAATGATCATTTATTGTAGATGTCTTTCGCATTAAAAATTGTCTATTCTCAATGAAAGTATTAACGAGAATTTACAGAAAAAAATTATTATTATAATTATTATTATTATATTTAGTTGCATTGTTGCAAGTTGAAGCAGTATTAGCAATGGTAGCTACATCATCATTTAATTAACTTTCAGCTTGACAACTTAATTAAGACAAAAATAATTTACTTGACATTTTGATTCTGGATTCAGGACTAGTGAGTCGGAACATCAATTTCACAGGTCAAATGCAAATAACTTATGATGTAATGGTACCTATTTTACTGGTAAAAGGGGTGAATAATATTTATATATAGGAAAATGGACTATTTCATGGAAGTCTTTTTTAAGCAGGTTCTATTTGTAAGTCGGAATGAGGTAGTTGGGCGATGACGGATCGAATCTCATGTTCAAAATACAAATACAGATTACTATACTATCAATGAGACGAGAAACCAAACCAGCAAATCACAGTAACTTACGAAAGCCGAGAAGGGACATCATTTTGAGGAATTCAGAATTCTGAATACGGAATTCAGAATTCGGAATTCAGAATTTGGAATGCGGAATTCAAGATTTTCTTATCTATTTCCCGCCTTTACTTAGGTATGGTGCAATTAATCATTTAATTATGTGTTTATAATACTGAAAGGTCAATTACTGGAGAGAACATTAAGTATTTCATTAGTTTGATAGATGGGAATGAAATAGAAATAAAGTTATTGGGGTACTCGGGGATATTGATTATAATTCTGTAAAGTATTCACGAAAATGAATGTGCATTATAGTGTACGTAAAATTTGTATTAAAGATATCGAATTTGTATTTCAAAGCAAATAAATATCCTTGTCCTCTTGGAAAAACCCCCTCACAGTTCCTAA
Organism: Modiolus philippinarum; assembly: GCA_002080025.1. Classification (NCBI taxonomy): domain Eukaryota; kingdom Metazoa; phylum Mollusca; class Bivalvia; order Mytilida; family Modiolidae; genus Modiolus; species Modiolus philippinarum. Next base: position 126,269 of record MJUU01072649.1, read on the forward strand.
CGAGTATATTAATTTGCACATTCAATGGACATTAAAAATATTGACCAAATAAAATTAAAAAAACTAGATATTTTGCAAGTAATGTACATTTCGTTTTTGCTTTGTTTTTATTTTTCCAAAAGAAGATAACCTATCAGTAATTCTATATATTATTCACGCTTGCTGTAGACAAATTGTTTTATCCATATTGTAACGGTGATTTATTTCAAATTTCTATTGGCATTGTTTCATTGCGTCAATACACATGTACAGTATGTGAGTAAAACCACCATTCTTTTATTGTCATTCTAGATAAAAATAAATTTAAATGTGTTCAGGGTCCTGATCGTGATCCCTTAAAAATAAAGGTGTATGTTATTTATTACAATACTAGTAGTTGTCATATTTTTTGTACTGGAATATATAGCAACATATTATTTACATTTTAAATTGATTCAGCATTCTTAGTTACAGTTTGGTACACATAAAGTTTTTTTCTTTATTATAAACGTCACAGGAGAAGTAGAAGCAACGTCGAAACTTAATTAAATAAAGGACAAGGTGCGTGATAGCCACTTTTCGGTCCTGGATTTAAGCTTAAATTTAAAATTTTCCATGTTACTAATGTTTGAAAATTGCATCTGTTCGAAAACTGTTTTAAAAGACGGGCCATTGTACATGTATCCTTCTGCAAAAGGGAGAACACAATTGTGAAAAGGGGAATTATATTGTGTGAAAAACATTTGTTATAATGAATACATGGATATATATTTTGAATTTATATTAATTCAATGATTCTCATTATTTAAATCCTCGACAAAATATTTTAGTGTTCTCATTTTTTTTTACAAAGATGTCTTTTACTATGTCCTCAAGACCTTTACTAGAACAATTAAATATTTCAAATAAAAAAAGACAACGACATTTTTTGACATAAAGACTTTTTGTTTATATTTTGTGTTTCGAAAATAAAACATGAAAAAAAGAGAAAAATATGTTGCCTGAACAGGGATATATACCATATTTCAGCCTCCAAAACACAAAAATACCGAAGTTGCAGGAATAGAGTCGCTAGTTTTCAAGGAATTGGGTGAAAAGCTCATGACTTTGACAAAAATTGGTATTTACAATATCTATTGCAAAAGATACATTTTTTACATTCTGTTCAATTATTTTATATGGTTATAACAAATAAAACGTATATTGATCAAATTCAAGAGTCTTGGGGGAGACGTCTTAGCGTGATCAATGAAAAATTCTTTTCTAGTGGTATAAATTCGTGATAGTGCGTGATACATGTACGTTGACCTCTATTTGAAAGCAAAAAAGTAACCAAGCGTTACACAAATCTAGAAGCGTGGTAACATGGAAAGGGGACCTCTTCAGGACCTCCTCATTTACTACACAGCATCTGACGCGACCAAGAACCTATTAATCATGAAATTAATTATTGCATATAAAAAACACCCCTCTAGGTTGAATTGTCTTCATCGGTCTCTTGTGCATGTAGAAGTTTAATTAGGCATAAAAATTATGCATAATGTATACCTTTGTCAAGAGGGAGAGGGGGTAATTCTTGTAATCTGTAGGGGACTTAACGATCATCAAGTTCAATAGCACAAATCTAAATCGGTAATTAGTGATTTTGTACTTATGTATTATATCAGAGACATTTTACCTCATTTATATGCAATTAACATTAACAAACACAGAAGCCGATTAAGACAGGCCATGACCAATGTGTAACACATTACCAAAGAAAATTGCGGGAAAACAGGATATAAAGTAGACTATTTTGTCATAAAGAACTTTCACAGTCCGGATTTCCTTTTTTCAACGCGATATTTAATTTTTAAAATGGTTTCATGATAATAATATAAATATCGAAAAATTATACCAATAGAAAATTAAATACACTCCATGTAAATGATTACTTTAGAAGCACAAAAATGGGCGATGGACATTTGTTTAAATTAATCTGACTGAAAACAGCAGGACATTTGCGCAAATAAAACGTGGACGGTAGACGTTTGCGCAAGAGAATTTAGTTACCTGTCGTTAGTTAAAAACCGTTTGCGCAAATAAGTTTTATTAAGCAAATATTGAAAATATTTATGTTATAATTCTTAAATAATAATACTTATTTTACCTTTGATCTGAAGTAGAAGAAATATTTATGGTCGGAACTATTAAATTTGCTCCGAGGTTTTTCAAGCAACTTTATACTATTCATTGATATAAAAATGGCAGTTACGTGCCACTTGTTCATATTTTACTAATCACTCGATCTAAGCAAAGAGTACGCAGAATGGGAGTGTGATATCGGTAAAATATTCGATCTTTGCTATAGACTTCGATGTCTGTCGTCAAAAGAAGTAAAGGATTGATTTGTGGAAGACATCATGGCAGATGCACCAGACAATGTCCTGATAACGGAAGAGGTCATATAAAAATATTTTGAATAAAGATTTGTTTATTACCTTTCTAGTTTTTCCCATGAGATTTTGTCCAATTGTGGAGAATCTACCTAAATATATCAAGATGACTACGCATGATTTCAACATGCTTAAGTTGTTATTGGCCTGAAAATGCTGAATTTAGACTATTCACTTTGGATGCCACTTACTTATACACTACATCCCCAACAATTGTGCTATGGTTTTAAAACACTTTTAAACAGAACGCCAAATCCTTTTATTAAAAGCCTCGCTTAACACCGGGATCAAGTACGTTTGATATTCGACGTTCGAATTCAGAATTATGAATATCAAACTGAATATCAAACGGTAATTTTTTACCGTTTGATATTCGTTCGATATTCATGATAGTTGTTATGAAATGAAGCAAAAAAACTTGAATATCGAATGAATATCAAACGGTAAAAAAGCAACGTTTGATATTCATGTTTATTGCAATTAACTGAATAAAACAAATATGAATATCAAATGAATATCAAACTGAGATTTTTGTCAGTTCGATATTCGTTTGACATTCGTTTCCGGACTAGTTATGCAACTGGGATGAATATCGAATAAATATAAAACTGAAATTGTTTCAGTTCGATATTCGTTTGACATTCGTTTCCGGACTCTTCATGCGGTTAACAACGGATTTGAATATCAAATGAATATCAAACTGGGATTTTTGTCAGTTAGACATTCGTTTGACATTCGTTTTCGGTTTATTCATTGAATGTGCAACGTAGATGAATATCAAATGAATATCAAACTGGATTTTTTTTTCAGTTCAATATTCGTTTGACAATCGTTTTCGGATAATTCATTGAATGTACAACAGATGAATATCAAATGAATATCAAACTGAAGTTTTTTTTTCATTTCGACATTCGTTCCCGGACTATTTATGCAACTGGGATTAATATCGAATGAATATCAAACTGAAATTGTCTCAGTTCGATATTCGTTTGACATTCGTTTCCGGACT
>MJUU01072652.1:0-10853 GCA_002080025.1 Modiolus philippinarum
GCACCAAACCTCCCCTTCTTTGCAGTATTGTCTGGTAACACTCTAATTTGCTATTGAAAGGTCGTAGGCATTAAAAAGAAATTATCATCCCAGTATCAAGTAAAATACGATTCTTGAATTACAATAGGGCATGTAAGTCTCGTACAATTTTGGTACTTCCGGGACCAAAACCTGTACCCGGAAGTTGCATTTTAAACAAAGATATATGACGTTTCAAACAAAAATTTGAACGTCATAATCCTCAGACGTCATATTTCGGCGGGAAACGTTTTCGAATTGCCGGTTTATCGTGGATTCCCGTGAGTCACATGACGAGACTTACAGACCCTATACGTACTGAAACTTCAAATTTTTACACAACTGACTGATATCTATTAAAGAACTTTAATGCAGTCACGTAGATAACTATGTCTATTTAGTTAGGTTATTTAACTGGTGTAAACTATCCCGCAGCGAATCAACGGTGAAACATGAACTCCGTAAGAAGAAGTTACAATATTACTGCCCATGTAAGGTAACCGATAATTTTGAAATTTAAATCCTCCCTTTTGTCGTTAACATTAGTACTGAGACCCTAATTTTCATCAAATTCGAGATGTGAAAAGGATATAGGTCTAGTGATTTCTGTCGTTTCCATTTTCTGTAGTTCTGGACTATATATTGATAGGATCCATTTAGCAAAAGATGCATTATAATGGGAAGAGCATCATCAATATATCTTTAAGTGAGATTGAAACAACGGCAGTAGAATACCGAAGGAACAAAGGGGTGAAATTCACAAAAATCGAAGTCCAAAGACAGGGCAAAAACGAGAACACAGAAAACAATGACGTTAGACACAAAAACAATGACGCCAGACAGACACAAAGCACAGAACCAGAAACCACAACATTCAGAACAAAGGCACTCGCAGTGTGAACTTCAGTGAAACTGAGAGTGACATCAGGTGCTCCGGAAGGATTAAACCTCTTTTATTTAAGATCTTTTATGAGTCCCTACAGAAATTCAGTCTCGTATATAACAAGTCTGTGATTAGATGAGCACAATCCGTTCCCATTGGTATACCAACTTACTGTTAATAAATATCACATCCAAATGTGAAAAAAATTTATCAGTAACAAAATCAAGAATAATGTGTTCTTGCTTTTGCTTTTGAAAAAAAGTGTTGATTTATAACTTAATACAGCAATTCTATTACCGGTAATGGGCAGATGCTTTTTCAATGTAACCTTTGATTCGTGATTTTAGTTTATCATGAGCAAGTTTGGTATTGAAAGTGAACAAATCAAACGTTTTGATATAAGTATTTTAGAACTTGAACGGAGATTTTCCAAAACATTTTTCCAATATTTAAGTATCTAAATGTGATTTATGTCATTTCGGGAATCTTTCCTTGTATGGATTTTTGTGCAATTTTGGTACCTTATATAAGTATGGCAGGTAGTGTTTGAAATACTTCGATTGAACATGCAAAGAGACATTAATGACCTTGATTGGAAAGGATTTCATCTTTGTCAAATGAAACTCTTATGTTTGTAGCACTATGTGGTCAATTTTGATCAGTGACTAGTTCTTTGATGAGGCCAGTTTTAAAAATGTGCTTTGCATAGAAAAACAATGTCATTAGAAGCTATGTCTTCATGTACAAGATGACATAGGTCATTTAATGTGGAGAGGCACTTATGGGCTTCAAACGATTCCCCGTGCGAGAGATGTATGCTCTCTATATTTTTCAGTTATGGTGTACTTGTGCGTGAGAGAATTTCTCATATGGATATACTATTGATACTTTCAAATTTTGGCAATTATTTTTGTAATTTTCGAAATGTAATCCAGACCACTTGTTTTAAGTGCCCACATCTCACTATTTTATAACGCCATGATTTCTTACATTCGACTTGATGAGTGCCCTGTGTTTGTCTATATGTTGTAGTTGTCCACTAGCTTAAGACACTAGTGCTTTTGTCGGGCAAAGGATGACAGTGATTGTAAGAGCACTTTGCCAGTTTAATTGATGTTTGTTGACAATCCCGCACCCATGACCAAGAAAGACATGGATGTAGCTTTGCTCGACAATTAGCAAAGAATTCCGCTTAAACCGGTGCTAGGGGCCGTCTTGAACTTACTATGAGGTATGAGCAAAGCTCATTGTTGAAGGCCTCATGGTGACTTCAAGATGAAGAACAACAATAAAAGCGTTGTTCCTTTGCTTGTTTTTTACCATGTATTTGTAGAGACTTTGTCTCATGTGCATTTACTCCATATCCTTTTATTCACCATTCAAGATCTTTAATTACTGACTTAATGCGATTCTTAACACGACTCTCCCTAAAAATCAAATGGATCTTACCCAATCTGACGAGAACTCAAGTTCTGGTTCATGATCCGCCTCTCTCTTAACCCAGAACTCATCATTAATAACTTCCCCTGCTCACTCCATACGAAGTCAACGGTACTCTTATATTGAAATAAAAAAATCAAATTTGTCTATTATTTACATGCTAAAATAAAGTAAGTGAGAACCGAAACGTCAGATATAAAAGAATAATGTAATGGAAAAGGCAACATTGGAAAAACAAAGAAGCAAAGGCATAACACGAGTGCGGCACAGAAAAGAAAAATGAAGGCACACATACATAGATGAACAACATGGACCAAATAAAAAAAAACATGGGTGAGATCAGGTGCACCCGTAGAGTAAGTATAATATTTTAATCAGAATATTTCTGTGGTGCAATTTCGTTAAACTAACTTAGGAAAAATATTTAAGCATTATTACTTCTTGCTATCCTTGGATTCAGTTTAAGCGATTTGTTGTACAGTACATGACGGTAATTGTTATGCGTGTATCTTTCGGCTATGTTTTGAGATTTTTATCTAGTTTGTTCATTCTACCTGAATTTTACCGTTACAATGGATTATGTACTATTGATTCCGTTCAAACGCTAGTTTTAAAATATTTCATTTACTTCAAATATTAATTTTCTTTTACATGCTTTTTCATATTTATGGTCTATTATTTTTCCCGGGGATTTTTATCCCATGGTTGATATGTCGGTGTTTTGTCTTAGTAATTGATTCTTTTTACTCATTATCCTTACAACGAATTGATATGTCAAGTAATTTCTGTTCAGTTTGGTTTTGTAAAGGAATCGATTCGGTGACATCGATTAGCTGTGGTGATCATGGTGATCATCTTGAAATCATATGTCTATACATGTAATACTAGTAAATGAACAAAATTACACTTTACTTGTTTATTTTTTGTCCCCGTAGTCTCCCATATTGAAATCAGATCTGTATTGTAATTGTTAATTGATTTGTGATTAGAAGAAACGTGTATAACGCAAATGACGGACACAAATTCATGACTAAAATAGGTCGCATTGCTCATTCGGTCAGACGACTCCAAATAATCGAACAAAATATTGTATAATCTGGCAAAGTTCAATTAAATACCGATTTAATTGTATACCTCCTACAACGCAAAGCCAGTTGTCTTAAAGCAGGAAGTTTTATATCAGCATATCGATCTTTTAAAATTAAAACAAAAAGCCTTAGTTTCCATTTCACAACTACTTAAAGAATTAATAAAACTGACAAGGGTTACATGGAAAAACCAGACGTTGTAAAGTTGTCTCATACTGAAGTGACACTAATAATTTGTGGCGACAATATCAATTAGTTTGGTGCCATTGTATCTGCTTGAAACCAGATTCAGACATGAAACAAACGTCAATAAAATTTAAAGGCTACCAAACACACTTTGAAATGCACTGTAATAAACTACATCAAACAAACATTGCTGACAATTCCACTTGTGTAATTTACTGTTTGCTTTTCCCAGAACTTGCAACTTTTCTTAGTCCAATTAGAGATTCTTCAATTTGACAACAAGTAATCATGTGTTATTATTTCTGTGTTTGTTTTGATCTTTTTTTTATATTATCGAATTTATTTCATTGTGATAGTGGATAGAATTAATAAGAGACTTCAAACTGAGTCATGTTTCATCGGCCCGAAATGGAACCTTTCAACATGTAAATCTAACAAAATTTTGTTCTCTGTTGCATAGCTCTGTCCTTCGCTGTTTTTGGCTTTAGATCTTATAGTTCATTTTGGTTTATGAATTTCAAACCATTTTGATTTGATCTGCAATGAAGAGTAATTAGTGATCGAAATGGCCATATGCAGAAAATAAACAGTAACTAGCCGAAGTCCGTTAGACAAAAATACATATCAGATAGAAACCATTGGAAAAATTATTGATCGCAATAGTCCTGACGTGGTACAAGCATTTCAAACGAACTGGTGGATTAAAGCGGTTTTACAACTCTCAAAACCTTCCCTTCAATTGCAGTAATGTCCGGTAGTAACTCAACAGCGATTGAAAAGTCGTGGACAGTTAAAAGAAAAAAAATCATTCAAAATCATCTTGAAAAAGGGTTCGGACCGAACCTCAGTTTTTCCAAATGGGACAGATATCTATGAAAGAACCTTTTACTAGCAAATGATCGTATGAGACGGAATTTTGTGAAGCTTTGATTAAAAAGATGGTCGCGGAGAAAAACTATGTCTAATGAAAAAGGCTGTATAATTTGTGCTAGCTCTCGCGTAACGAATCAACTGTGAAACATACACTCCGTAAGCAAGAGAAGCTGGAATATTACGTTCCATGATAGGGAAATTAATAATTTGAAAATTAAAATCGTTCCTTTTGAGTAGTAAAACGCGTTACCTCAGATCACTTTTGGCGAGGAGCCCCATAGTGCATTCTTTGTAATATATTTTCATTTTCCCCAAATTTTCCCTAAAATATGCAAATTAGTTCAGGAGGGAATTTTTGTGCTTATATAGAGGGCGCTGCAATCTTTATTGACGAGGTGCTTAGTGTGTCATTGGCCTCACCTTGTCTTAGGTGTTGTCACTGGTTTTGCCTACTGGTCTCGTCTTTATCCCAGCTTTGACCTTGCTTTTACCCTAACTCTAATCTATTTTTACTACACCTTAACCATTGCCTCTAGAATCCTTTTGTTATAGTGTGTCATTGACCTTTGACCTTTGGCCTCGTCTTGAATGCCTCGCCTTTGGCTTTGACTTCACCAGTCTATGTTTAGTCACTGGTCTCGCCCTACAACTATCAAAGGTACTTTCCGAGGTCTCGCCTTCTAGTTTAGTAGTGTGTCATTGACCTTTGGCCTCTACAAATGTCCCTCGCTTGGCTTCACCCTTCTTCTGTTCAAGATATCTTCATTGGTCTCACCCTACTTCTATCCAGGATACTTTCCTAGGTCACGCCTAGGTTATACGTTCTACTTTAGTTTTGCTTTCTACTTTGGTTTTGCCCTACTTCTGTCCTTGGTATTTTCACTGTTATCGTCTTTATTCTAACCCTAACCTTACACTTATCCTTGTACTAACCCTAACTTTTCTGTTGTTAGATCAGTAATGTTTTTGTTCATGACTAACCCTAACCATTCTTTTTGCAGTTTTTTCTATATCTTCATAATTACTTTCTATTTTTCCATTTTATTGGAGTTATCTCCCTTTTATCTCTAACCTAAGTTGCTATGACAACATTATTTTTTCTATGTTTGTTAATTTTTATTGTTGTTTTTATAATTATCTCTCTTTTATCTCTTACCTAAGTTGCTATGACAACTTTTTTTTTCTTTGTTTGTTAATTTTTGTTGTTGTTGTTTTTTATCTCTCTTTTATGTAACTCTAACCTAAGTTGCTATGGTAACTTTTATGTTTTGTTTGTTTATTTTGTTTGTTTGTTTTTTGTTTGTTTTCTTTTCTTTGTTAGATTTTCTACATTAGGCAGTGAAATAAACAAGATATTTTTCTGGTTGACGGTAAGTATTTTGAAATTGTCTCTAATGATTTTGAAGTCATCTTTCACAGTTTTTACAATGTCTTTTCCGTTGGTGATCATGTCCTTAATCCTATCAAAATTGATGAGTTGACTGTTTTGAAGTCCATTGTCAATCCTTTTACTTTACATACGGTTGTTATTTCATTTTGACATGTAACTTTATATCCATAATTTTTGGGTCCACCAGTTACAAACTCGGAAATTTGGTTTCCGGTTACTTCATACGTCAAGTCTCCTAAATAATCTCCTAGTTCTGGTTTCCATTCCTCAGGTTTAGAGGAAAACACGATGGAATCTGTGTCGGTGTATAAGGATCGCCTGTCCAACTTCTCCAAATAGCTGTACAATTTCAATCGAGCATGAGCAGTAGTATACGCTTCAATGACCACGTTGGTTCGTCCAGTTTCCTCGATGAAATCATCTTTTAATCGGTTTCTAATACTAGCCATGGTTTCATCCATTAAACTAATACCCATGACTTCGATTTTATCACTATTCAAGATATCAATGTATTTTTTCAATTCGGTGCAATATTTCATTTTAAGCATGTTGGATCTTTGTCCAAATTTTCCCCAGAAACTATTCAACATGAGTTTTGCCAAAGCTCTCAATCCGGGATTTTTCTGTATCTTCTCGTATGTGAGGTGAATTCCTTCTCCATCATAGTATTCTCTTATCTATTTCCATTTGTCGTCATCAGTTAGGCACCAGTCGGGCCAACCACTGGCCTCTTGTTTCATTTTTACGAATGTGTTGATATATTCTGTAAAGAGTCCTCCCATTTTCGTGTTTGGATCATATTGTTCTATGTTTTCAAAATGCCATACTTCGTATATATGTTGAACGACATATCCTTTATCTAATGCTTTCTTCATTTCATCACTAACCCAAGTCCCTGTCAATGCTCTTTCTTCATTGGTATGTTGACAAACAACGGCAGTAGAATACCGAAGGAACAAGGGACATGGTGTTTGTTGATTGGTTTCAGCACACGTTCTACATAACGTAAATGATAACTTGTTGTTGATTTTGGCTGGTAACACTGGGATGTAAAGTCCTCTCGGTGGCAATACTTGGCATTTGATCAACCCTTCGTAGTGTTGAATATCAGTGAAGTTTTCGGTGATGACGTGTGGATGTCCCAAGGGTATTTTTCCGGTTTTGTTGGTGTAAGGGTAAAACGACGTCACATCGTAATAATTATGCTTTCACCATTAGATGTATCTTTATACAGCGTAAAGGCTTCAGTTCTTCCACCATAAAAAGCATCTCTCGGTTCTAGAGGGTTCACGTATTTCAAGGAATCAATGAAGCGTTGTATGTATGGATCAATCTGTATGTCTTTATCGAACTCACATTCCCATTTTTCCACATAAGTATACCCTTGCTGTTCAATATATCGTTTCTTTTCCAACGTGCGTTGATACAATTCTTCCATAGTCATATTATTGACTGGATTGACAGTAGCAGCACTATAGCAAAGTAAAAATCTATGCCAGAAGCATCCATGATATTCAAAAACATGATTGTCATAAAACCCATCCACTTTATAGGGGTCCAATTTGTTTCTCTCCACCATTACGGGCATGTTGTATCTGTATATTATTGGCTGCAGAAATGCACTGTAACCACTTCATGGCTTTCAACGAATGTTTCTCATAAGGACGGTATCCATGTGCGGGAATTATACCTATGGTATCCGGTTTTAAGAACAATGTGCGAAAGACGAAAGGATAACTGTCGTATCCTTTGAAATTATGACATATAACAGTAGCTCCATTGTTTTGTCCAGAGAACAACCAGTTACAAAAGTCATCGGTTGTATTGGTTCCAGCAAACACGACTTCATTTTTTCCACATTCCTCAAACGTACTAGTTTCATTAATGGTATTATTTAAACACTTTAAACATATTTTATGCGCAACACACAAATTTTGTTGATGTTCTTAAACTCCACATTGCATTTGTTTACAGTTGGTGCATTTACCTGTCTCATCGGGTAGATATCCTTGTTCACACTGCACTAGATCCTCCTGTGTACATTCAAAGTCAAAGAAAATGTATGTTTGATTATCCGATCGTTTACGTGGAGTTGCAGTAAGCATAAAACACTGATGTCCTTTTGGATAGTAATCTTTACACACCTGACAATAGGTGTTTTCACAAGTATGACGTCCCATCTTTTTATTCACGGTTTGTCCACACTCTTTACATTTGTAGTATCTGTTACATGTTGACTGTCCGGATGACGTAGATTGTTGATGTAATTTAAAACATACACTTCCTCGAAAATATCGTCCGCAATCATCACAGGGTATCCAGTCATCTTCGGTTTGGTCATGAACTTTATGACAACATTGACATACGTTATTACAAGAATGTTCTTCTTTATGGTCGTATCCTTTATCACAGATATGACAATAATAACTCTTTGATAAAAACGCTGGCATACTGGTGATCACATCGTAATGTTCATCATAATGATACAGACAAATCTTCTTCTCTGCTTCGTGTCATTTGTAAATTAAACTGTTGAACTGATCCTGGCTTATAACATAAATCTGATAATCTGGTATGCTCGCTTGAAACTTTTTGATTTCTTCTATACCGCATTTTGTCAAAGGAACTCCGGCCTGGGCATGTAACTCAATAGCTAATTCCTCTTGAATACGCCGTCCTTGTCTAATACTATTCCATTTAGGGTGACACTCGATTCTCGCTTTAGCTGTTACGATAGCTCTGGCACAGCAGAGATCGTCTTTGTTTTTAATCTGGAAGATAGACTCTTTACTGTACACAAATCTTTTAATATCTACATAATCCGTTTTCTTTTTTCCGTTACCCGCTGGCATATCCACATGAGTGACTTCCATCTCTACGTCTTCTGTTAATCGAAACTCTTCATTGGATGGTAGAACTCGTTCTATTTCGTCTAATAATAGATTGCTGGACAGTTGGTACACTTTCAAAAATGGCATCGTAATGGGAAAATAAAGATCAGGTGCCAGTAGTGATATCTGCATCAGGTCTTCGGACATGGTAAATGTGGACACCGTTTTCAAAATGTCATCGAATATCTGGTGCAAGGTTTTTAAAACTTCAGGAATACTGTTGACTTGTAAATCTTTGAATTGAATTTGGTACTGGTTGGCTGTGGTATGAAACCTTGTACACTTTTCCGACTTTTAATCTTCAATTCATACATGTCTTCTGGTCTTTTGGTACTGGCTCCTCCCACTTGATGTTTTTCACGAGTGTGACGCTCTAATGCAGTTGATTTACAGAAGGTGGCACGACACTCCATACATTGGAATCTGGGTCACGACACTCCATACATTGGAATCTGGGTCTCTCATTGTTCTTTTTATGTTGCTGTAAATAGTATTTTCTTGTAAAACGTTTCGGGCAAAGGTCAGAAGCAAATTCCATATGATCTCTGTGTATACTGTAATTAATTAGCAATTCTCTTCTGGTGTCAAATATTTAGTGACATCTATAGCAACGATTCGCCATCGTGTTTCTGTTTTATTGAACGTCAGGGTTATCTTGGCTTCTTACTTGTTACTTCACAGGTATGTAAAGACAAAAAGGACATGATTTAGTTATAACATTTAGTTATGGAAATTAGTTATGAACAGGGATGGGGTAATTGTAATGTGTAATTGTAATTAATTGTAATTAATTACAAATTTTGATGTAATTGGAAGTAATGTGTAATTGACAAAAATCTGAATTACATGTAATTGTAATTTAATTAATTACTTACCAAAAAAGGGTTGTAATTTCAATTACTTTTCCAATTACATTCAATTACTTATACATGCTAAATGAGAGTGAATGGAAGATGGCTACCTCCTTACTTCTTATGAGTATTCAAGAAAGTTAAGATAATTTCTTGACACAAAATATTATTTTGACTTGGTATTTTTAATATGCAAGAAAATGTACTTTTCTCTCTTGTTTTCAAATGTGGACATTGTGCAAATTGATGTTTCCTCTGATGCATTTTTTTTTTCATTTTTTATGTTTTGATAGAGCAACTCTTAATATTAAATTAATGTTTGAAATATAAATTAGATTTAAAATTATTGTTATTTAAACAGTAAAAAAATATGTTTATTGAACCTTATTATAAATGCCTACAGCAATATGGCTTCTGATCAGTTGTTTGTCATATTTACTTTGGTGTCAGTGATTAACAAAACTTGATTAGTGTCTAATTGACATTATTAGTGCCTTTAGGCATTATAATCAACCTTTTAAATACAAGTACAAAGTCTAAATTTTAATGATTTTAACATTATTTTATATAAACTATTTATTATCTATCATCAGTGTACCTATGAAACAGTATTATTTTGTTAAAATATTATTAAAATGTTAAAAGCGTTGCTTGGTTTTATCATGTATTTGTAGGGATTTTGTCTCATTTGCATTTACTCCATATCCCTTCATTGTTAATATTATACTCAAAAATAAAAAAAAAATCTTTAAAATGAAAATTATTTTATATTTCAATTTATTTTATTCTTGTTAACATCATTTTGATTAAATTTCAAAAATTTAAATAGCAAATATACAAAAGATTTACAGGTAAAAAACAGGTAAATATTAATACAAGTTAAAAACAAACTTTAATTGTTAAAACAACACAGTCTACTATGTTTATTTTTGCCTATAATTAAAAGTGGACAAACCAGGATGACACCTTTCTAATTAAATGAATGTTCTGTTGATGTGTTTAAACTGTCTGCTGAGCTTTCATAAATATTTTACTCCCACATTCAAGTTATAGTCATAATGAAAGTTAGCTACATTCCAGCTGCCTGCAAATTGAGGGAATTCAAAATAACTCCAAATATTACTGAATGTATTTGCCAGTCAGTTATTAACCACCAATCGATAAACTTTTGAGTCTGATATGTTTAGACTAGAGGACAATAATTTGAACATTGAATGTAGTTAAAGTTTATCA
>MJUU01072652.1:11128-49685 GCA_002080025.1 Modiolus philippinarum
ACTATGTTTATTTTTGCCTATAATTAAAAGTGGACAAACCAGGATGACACCTTTCTAATTAAATGAATGTTCTGTTGATGTGTTTAAACTGTCTGCTGAGCTTTCATAAATATTTTACTCCCACATTCAAGTTATAGTCATAATGAAAGTTAGATACCATTCCAGCTGCCTGCAATTTGAGGGAATTCAAAATAACTCCAAATATTACTGAATGTATTTGCCAGTCAGTTATTAACCACCAATCGATAAACTTTTGAGTCTGATATGTTTTGACTAGAGGACAACAATTTGAACATTGGATGTAGTTAAAGTTTATCAGTAACCACATTGGTCAATTTTTTGGTAGTTTATTAATTTTGCAATAATAGGTAATGAAATGCTTTCCTTCATGGCTCTTAGAGTACTTTTCATTTGATAGTATGATAAATAACTTTTGAAAATAAATGATAAAAATAAAATGTTGGCTTCAAATGTAATTTGTAATTTAATTAATTACATTTGCAAAGTAATTGTAATTTAATTAATTACATTCCAAAATCCTTGTAATTGTAATTGTAATTTAATTGAGCATTTTTGGAAAGTAAGTAATTGTAATTTAATTAATTACTTTTCAATGTAATTGATCCCATCCCTGGTTATGAATATTATAATTAGTGATAGATATTATAATTAGAATATGAATAAGTGATGGGTAATTAAATTACTTACCATTTATTTGAGGTTTCTTTCGAATCACGCTTTGGTACTTCTAATCACAGTCTGGTTATTCATTGGTCTGTAAAGACAAAAGGACATGATTAAGTCACATCATTTAGTTAGGAATATTATTATTAGTTATGAATATGAATTAGTGATGGGTAATTAAATAATTTACCATTTTTTTAGGTATCTTTACTTTAAATAGAAATTGGTCCTTCTTATCACAATCTGGTTATTCATTGGTCTGAAAAGATAAAAGGACATGATTTAGTTATAACATTTAGTTATAAATATTATAATTAGGTATGAATATTAAAACTAGTATGAATAATAATTAGTGATGAATAATTAATGCACTTACCATTTACTTAAGGAAGCTTCGCTTAGGATCACACTTTTGGACTGTTTTTTTTCTACTTTTTTTTTTGGGGGGGGACTTAATTTTGATGGTAACAAATAACAATCTTAGCCAAAGAGGGGAACTAATTTCAAGTTTGGGGCTTATCTCGCCATTTAATTATAACAGACTTTTGGACTGGTTAGCAGAATGGCAGTCTTGCGACTGAGGAAGCCGGTCGATCGCGCCTTTATATAGTCAAAGTCATTTGTATCGATGGCTGTGATTGATCGGTTCATTCTGGAAGAAGGCTTCTGATTGGCTGATTTTCCTGCATTCTGATTGGTTAATCCATGGCAAATGGAGGATTCTGATTGGTTGAATTTCCTGCAATTTGATTGGTCAACATTGTGTACACCTTCAATCCACTTTTTTGTTTCAAGATTGTTACAAAGATACCAAAGGTAGCTAGTAATACATTAGTTTAAAGTATGTACTTAGTTACCATGGTGATGTCATGGTATTGTATTAGTAAAAGGAAGATGTCATAGTATTGTAATGATAAAAATGGTGGTAGGCCATAATGGTGGTTTAGCGGCGGCGGCGGTGGTGATTGGAGTGCCCATTGGTGGTCCATTTCGTTCCTTTGTAATATCTAACTAGGGTAAATCGGGGTCACTGAATCGATTGGTGCAAATTTTGAAGCGATAGCTCCGAGTGTGAACGAGGTATTGGCCCTAAACGGCCCTGACCCCTAATACTTGTACTATAGACCTATGATATATGGAATCGGGGTACTTTCATACTTCTAAAACGATTAGTCAAGGTATCTAAGACCTATAACCTACTGTTATAGAGATATCGGCCTTTGAAAACCAAAGATCGGTCCTAATTCGGCCCTAGATCGGCCCTGACCCTTAGTATTACTACTTTAGACATATCATATATGGATTCGGGATATCTCTAGGCTTCTTAATTGATTTGTATAGGTTTTGGAATGTTTTGAATTACTGTTATGACGTAATCGGCCCTTACAAATCAAAGATCAGCCCTAAGTCGGTCCTAAGTCGACCTTTATCCATACGATTGATAATTTAGTCATGTCATATATGGATTCTGGGTATCTTTATACTCCTAAAGCGATAAGTGTAGGTGTTGTAGCGCTGTCATGTACTATTTTGATGATATCGGCCTTTAGAAATCAAGCGTCACACTCGTGAAAAACATCAAGTGGGAGGAGCCAGTACCAAAAGACCAGAAGACATGTATGAATTGAAGATTCTATCGTAAGATTCTACCAGAGCTATCGTAACAGCTAAAGCGAGAATCGAGGGTTACCCTAAATGGAATACTATTAGACTAGGACGGCGTATTCAAGAGGAATTAGCTATTGAGTTACATGCCCAGGCCAGAGTTCCTTTGACAAAATGTGGTATAGAAGAAATCAAAAAGTTTCAAGTAAGCATACCAGATTATCAGATTTATGTTATAAGCCAGGATCAGTTCAACAGCCTAATTTATAAAGGACCCGAAGCAGAGAAAAAGATTTATCTATATCATCATGATGAACATTACGATGTGATCACCAGTATGCCAGCGTTTTTATCACGCAGTTATTATTGTCATATCTGTGATAAAGGATACGACCATAAAGAAGAACATTCTTGTAATAACGTATGTCAATGTTGTCATAAAATTCATGACCAAACCGAAGATAACTGGATACCCTGTGATGACTGCGGACGATATTTTCGAGGTAGCGTATGTTTTAAATTACATCAACAATCTACGTCATATGGACAGTCAACATGTACCAGATACTACAAATGTAAAGAGTGTGGGCAAACCGTGAATAAAAAGATGGGACGTCATACTTGTGAAAATACCTATTGTCAGGTGTGTAAAGATTACTATCCAAAAGGACATCAGTGTTTTATGCTTACTGCAACTCCACGTAAACGATCGGATAATCAAACGTACATTTTCTTTGACTTTGAATGTACACAGGAGGATCTAGTGCAGTGTGAACAAGGATATCTACCCGATAAATCTACCAGGTAAATGTACCAACTGTAAACAAATGAAATGTGGAGTTTACGAACATCAACCAAATTTATGTGTTGCGCATAAAATATGTTTAAAGTGTTTAAATAATACCATTAATGAAACGAGTACATGCGAGGAATGTGGAAAAAATGAAGTCGTGTTTGCTGGAACCAATACAACAGATGACTTTTGTAACTGGTTGTTCTCTGGACAAAACAATGGAGCTACTGTTATATGTCATAATTTCAAAGGATACGACAGTTATCCTATTCTGAATTACCTGATTAGTCATTGCATAATACTGGAAGTGATCCCAAATGGAACTAAGAATACGGCCATAACCATACCAACCTGTAACATTCGGATGATAGATTCCATGAATTTCTTACCTACAGCTTTATCCAAACTATCAAAAATGTTTGGACTGACAGAACTGCGAAAGGGATATTTTCCGCACTTATTCAATACCAAAGAGAATCAAGCTACTATCTTGAATCATTTACCCGATGTTAAGTTTTATCAACCGGATAAAATGAAACCCGAAGACAGAGCTGCGTTCCTGAAATAGTACAACGAGAATAGAGATTCCACGTTTAATTGTCAACAAGAATTGCTGAGCTATTGTCGTTCGGATGTGGATATACTGAGACAAGCGTGTTTGACGTTCCGTCAATTATTCATTGAGATGACAACTGTACAGAGTCAAGGAGGTATCGACCCTTTTCAAGATTGCATTACTATTGCATCTGCCTGCAATCTCGTCTTTCGCACATTGTTCTTAAAACCGGATACCATAGCTATAATTCCCGCACGTGGATACCGTCCTTATGAGAAACATTCGTTGAAAGCCATGAAGTGGTTACAGTGCATTTCTGCAGCCAATAATATACAGATACAAGGCGCGCGTAATGGTGGAGGGAAACAAATTGGACCCTATAAAGTGGAAGGGTTTTATGACAATCATGTGTTTGAATATCATGGATGCTTCTGGCATGGATGTTTACGTTGCTATAGTGCTGCTACTGTAAATCCAGTCAATAATGTGACTATGGAAGAATTGTATCAACGCATGTTGGAAAAGAAACGATATATTGAACAGCAAGGGTATACTTATGTGGAAAAATGGGAATGTGAGTTCGATAAAGACATACAGATTGATCGATGCATACAATGCTTCATTGATTCCTTGAAATACGTGAACCCTCTAGAACCTAGAGATGCTTTTTATGGTGGAAGAACGGAGGCCTTTACGCTGTACAAAGATACGTCTAATGGTGAAAGCATTAATTATTACGATGTGACGTCGTTTTACCCTTACATCAACAAAACCGGAAAAATACCCTTGGGACATCCACACGTCATCACCGAAAACTTCACTGATGTTCAACACTACGAACGGTTGATCAAATGCCAAGTATTGCCACCGAGAGGACTTTACATCCCAGTGTTACCAGCCAAAATCAACAACAAGTTATTATTTACGTTATGTAGAGAACGTGTTCTGAAACCAATCAACAAACACCATGTCAACATACCAATGAAGAAAGAGCATTGACAGGGACTTGGGTTAGTGATGAAATGAAGAAGGCATTAGATAAAGGATATGTCGTTCAACATATATATGAAGTATGGCATTTTGAAAACATAGAACAATATGATCCAAACTCGAAAATGGGAGGACTCTTTACAGAATATATCAACACATTCGTAAAAATGAAACAAGAGGCCAGTGGTTGGCCCGACTGGTGCCTAACTGATGACGACAAATGGAAATACATAAGAGAATACTATTAGAGAGAAGGAATTCACTTCACATACGAGAAGATACAGAAAAATCCCGGATTGAGAGTCTTGGCAAAACTCATGTTGAATAGTTTCTGGGGAAAATTTGGACAAAGATCCAACATGCTTAAAATAGAATATTGCACCGAATTGAAAAAATACATGGATATCTTGAATAGTGATAAAATCGAAGTCATGGGTATTAGTTTCATGGGTGAAACCATGGCTAGTATTAGATTCGAAGAGGATTTCATCGAGGAAACTGGACGAACCAACGTGGTCATTGCAGCATATACTACTGCTCATGCTCGATTGAAATTGTACAGCTATTTAGAGAAGTTGGACAGGCGATCCTTAAACACCGACACAGATTCCATCGTGTTTTCTTCTAAACCTGGGGAATGGAAACCAGAACTAGGAGATTATTTAGGAGACTTGACGGATGAAGTAACCGGAAACCAAATTTCCGAGTTTGTAACTGGTGGATCCAAAAATTATGGATATAAAGTTACATGTCAAAATGAAATAACAACCGTATGTAAAGTAAAACGATTGACACTGGACTTCAAAAACATTCAACTCATCAATTTTGATACGATTAAGGACATGATCACCAACGGAAAAGACATTGTAAAAACTGTGAAGGATGACTTCAAAACCATTAGAGATAATTTCAAACTACTTACCGTCAACCAAAAAAAAGATTACAGATTAGTGTTTGACAAAAGAGTCATCATGACTGATTACTGTACATTACCTTAGGGATTTTAAATTGTAAAGGAAACATGTGGATGTTCTCCGACCCGTGTTTGCCTATTTGACGGAGAAAATAAAATGTATATATGTTAATATCTTGTTTATTTCACTGCCCAATGAGATACGTGTAGAAAATCTAACAAAGAAAAGAAAACAAACAAAAAACAAACAAACAAACAAACAAATAAAATAAACAAACAAAACATAAAAGTTACCATAGCAACTTAGGTTAGAGTTACATAAAAGAGAGATAAAAAACAACAACAAAAATTAACAAACAAGTCTAAAAAAGATGTAAACTCTTTCATAAATTATTAAATACTTTTAAGAAGTTTTACAGAAGATATGAACATTTGATATCTAGATATGACGTGACTCGGAAACAGCTAATAACAAAGGGCATTTCTCATCCTCGATTTTATGGAAATGTTGTTAAAAATGTCAAAAACTGATTAATAATCCAGAAAAACTGGGACGTAACTTACATTCTTTAAGTAATAGTGGATATCGACGAGATATTCTGAACAAATCCGTTAAATTGGCTTTGGATTCCAGTGACCTGAAGACTTTACATATATACTGGCCTCTCACTGATACTGCCGATGTCTGCAGAAATACATGAAGACTCTTTACCAAACCCTTCGGGAAGTTTTGAGTTTGATTTTTCTTCCGTAGTGCGACAGTATTTTACCAGCAGACTAGATTCCTTGAGCTAGCCGGCAGTTTAGCGGCGAGGACTCTTTGACCCTTCTTTCAAAATTACGTTTTGTCTTATGTTTTTTCTGTTCCAAGATAGTGGTCATTGAGTTAGTAGTCTACCTGTATTGGGTTTTATTCGCGTGTTTATGATACTATAGGGAAACGGGATAGAAAAAGGGGAGGTTTGGGTACCCTTAAACCGGTTTAACCCTACCACTGGCTTTTGCTGGTGCCGGTACCAAGTCCGGCTATCCCGAGTTCCTATCGTTATTTATGTTTGTCTCTTGTTTTCATTATTGTTTTTCTGGTGCAGTTTGCTTGTAAATTGTGGCATGTGATTGTAGTTCCTGGCCATTGTAGGTGTTTGCTGTTTTCCTGTTTTTGTAATTCTAG
This sequence comes from Modiolus philippinarum, assembly GCA_002080025.1. Classification (NCBI taxonomy): domain Eukaryota; kingdom Metazoa; phylum Mollusca; class Bivalvia; order Mytilida; family Modiolidae; genus Modiolus; species Modiolus philippinarum. The sequence goes on from MJUU01072652.1 coordinate 17,841, forward strand.
TATTTTATGTCGTTTTCTTAAGGGAGTACGAGCCTCAGATTTCAGAAGCATTCTATATCCTCGGGTTTTATCCATTCAAACAGTGCTAAAATTTTTTGCACATGGATCACATTTTCTTAGTCATAAATCACTTTAAAACACATAAAATAGACTGTGCATAAAATTTAATCAACTTCAAATTATAATTTCATATATTTAAAAGCCTATAAACATCGTATGCAATTTGAAGGAAAACTCTAGAGAGATCTGTTTCCAGCCAAAATTTTGACGTCTACTATCTCAAAAATTCCTACATGGATTTTCAAAATTTTTTTGCTCAAGTTGTTTCATTAGTAGTGCTTTTCAAAACAAAAGGTAAGAAGTTTAATTCTAATTACAAAATTTCTGACACTCGTACTCCCTTAATTTGTAGTTCTGGCGGATATATTAATGGGATCCATTTAGCATAAGATGCGTTATTGATTGAAAAACGTCATCAATATATCTATAAGTGAAATTGAATGATCTTTCATCTTTTATGATCTTTTACGAGCCCCTGAAGAAATTCAGTCTCGTAAGAATATAAAAGCAAGTCTGCGAGTAGAGCAGCAAAGTTAGTGCCCACTGGTATGCCAACTTACTGTTGATAAATAGCACATTCAAATGTGACAAATAACTAATCATTTAGAAATCAAGCACTTTGACACCTGCTTTTCATCGTTGCATACCTTTGAATTAAAATGGCTTTTGAAAAATGTTTATTTATAACCAAATACAACATTTTTTTAATCGGCAAGGGCTTTTTACATGATACCTTTGATACGTGATGTAAGTTCATCTTGAGGAAGCGTGGTATACAGTGTGAAAAAAATCAAATGTAGTGAAAGAATGTATTTGTGAAAATGAACGGAATTTAAGTTTTAAGTATCCACAAGTAGTTTATGTTACTTCGGATTTGAATAGAATCAAAGTATACTTGATGTCTGTCTTTGACTACAGACATCATCTTTCAATAAATAATAAGTACTTCAGCAAGATGCAGATCCTGCGATGTATCTTTACTCATATGGATTATTGTGTAATTTTGGAACAAAATATAGGTATGGCAGGTCTTGACTGTTGTTTTTAGTTTCAATATTCAAGGAGGACAAAAATGATCTCTTATTTGTAAGGATTTCTTCCTCTTTTACATGTAGCACTACCTGGTGTATTTTGATCAATGTCCAGTTCTTTGATGAGGCAGTTGTAATAATGTGCTTTACATACAAAAACGATGTTATAAGAAGCTTTGTCTGTGGGTACATGTACTACAACATATTTGTCATGTTTTGTAGAGAGGCACTGACTGGCTTCATGATCAAAATTCACAAATTTATACCATGTTAGAAGAGAATGCAACATATTTAAACCATTACTTGAAATATATATATTATATTTATTTCAATATATAATCATAATTGTTGACTTGATGACGGTAATATGGCTCATTTACTTATTGTAGAAGTGGTTGATAGAACAAAATCGATGCTCTTTGAAAAAAAAAACTAAGTTCAATTATCTGCAAAATCGGGAAAAATACAAAATGCAACTAAAAATAGGGAGTACAAATGTTCAATGTATAAAGAAAAACACTACAAATTCCTAGGCATCTTGCTTAAAAGCTGTGAGAGGTGTTTATTGCACAAAATTGGTATGGTGCTACAACAATATCGTTTTGAAATAAAGGGCTACGCCGAGCTTAGCCTGATACGAACGCAGCATGTCGATCACTGAAATTGGAGCAAGTTTAATTTTAAGTGAATGCGGACACAGTAATTAGATTGGCACGATAAGGAGCTTGAAACCACAAAACTAGGAAAAATTATAAAAATCAGCGATTTTGATCCCCAGTAGCTCAGAGATGGTATCAGCCACATAAAATCTGTTCAAGAGCAAAAAGAACAACTGAAAGCTTACATCAAAAGGAATAGACATAAAAAGCACCATTGAAATTTGGTGAAGAAAAAAAATTATCAGGTTATTTGCAGTTTGCAAGTTTGGCCCTGTTTTGCCTCTATAGCCCAGACACAGTAAGAGGTATATCAAATAGGTTAACGAATAGAAAAAATTACATTGAAATCAAATGAAAAATACAGATTTAGCATACTTTCAAAAATTGTTATTTTGGCCCCCTTTGACTCCTTATAGCACGGAAATCGTAAAAACTACGACAAATCTGATGGCATGCTACTAAAAGCTTCCCATAAGAGGAACCCAAAGAAAAAAATTGTATCGAAATCTGATGAAAAATTAAAATTTTACATAGTCTGTATTTTTGCAATTTTGGCCCCATTTGGCCCTTCATAGCTCGGAGATGAAACAAGTTATTGAAAATCTGATTGTTAGTGCTATTTTAATTTTTCATAAGAAATCAATTGCAGAAAACTGCAATGAAATCGTTCTTAAAATAATTTTTTTTTGAGATTTGCCCCTTTTGAGCCCCTTCTATCTCATAAACAGTACATGCTACGAAAAATCCATTGAAATCAACAGATTGGAAATTTCCGCAGCAGCACAATGAAAGACACCCCATCAAAATCTGATAAATAATAACCATTCAGCAGTCAAATATGTGAAAACACCCGATTTTTCCCTTACGGGCGGAGCCATTTGTTTAAAAATTTCATAAGTATTTATCCACTGGAACTTTAGTTATTGATCAAACAAAAGTGTCTACAGACGACGAGGACGACAGCTCCATACCATTATACGACCTCAAAATTTTTACGGTCGTTTATAGACGACCAAGTTCAACTAGCCATAAAATCTGGAGAAAAAATATAATAAAACCCGGGAAAATAAAAGTGTATCTTGAACCATTCTGCAAAGTTTCAGACATGTGTACTTGATTTCACAAAGAAGATACCCTTAGTCTGAAGCCTATATACTATCAAACTTTGTTTTTCATTGTATGGAGTATCTTCATCTTACAAGCCTTGTTCTTTGCTGAATTTGGTTTCCACTCAAATTATATTGGTAATCTGCTAAAAATTGTCTATTAGCTGTCATCAGAAATTTAGATACTTCATGAACAACAATAAGAGCGTTGTTCCTTTGTTTGTCTTTACCATGTATTTGTAGAGACTTTGTCTCATGTGCATTCACTCCATATCCTTTCATTCATTATTGGATACATGAATTGTGGCATTTCACCTCTTTTAAACTCTTCATCTACGGCTAAATGTCTTTTTATTAAAGTTTAAGGTTACAATAAACCGTTAGACGATTTGGACGCATCCATTTATGAAGGGAAGATGCAATGAGCCCCCCATCCCCCCTTTGCAATGGTGATTTCAAAACATGGCTAGCTGTGATTGGTTGTAAATAAATGTGAATTGCGTGTTTTATCTGAAACTGCAATAACACGGGAATGTTTACAGTCTATGGTGTTTTTTCCCCTGGTTTTGCCATATAGTGGAATGCTTTTAACGGCTATTTTGGTGGTGATATTGTGCGAAATTGACGGTGATCACTAAAAAACGAAAATTACGGTGAGAACAAAATGGGAAGCCTTTCTTTTTTTTCTTTCCAAAAGTTTTGTCAGATAATTAACTTTAGTAATTAAAAATGTATGGGGTGAAAATTAATTTGATAAATTGTGTAGATCTGGATTCGTTATTATTGCCGCTCATGGGAAAATCAATGGTTTATTGTAACCTTTAGTATCAAGGATTGACATGCAGTTGTAACCAGTCATATTTGTTTCAACTGAATGATTTGAATTATTAACTCCTAGTCTTCCTATTAGATTGTCAAGCTGGTAATAATAGGTGTTCAATCGGGGTTCCCAATCTGTCATAAGATACCTGTAATGACATTTCCATTTTAGTTTTGTTGGTCCCATATTTTTTTTAGATATAGTATACCGGTATATCCCTTGAAATGGATCACTATTGAGATACTCATTTATTGCCCTCGAGTTTAGTACTCATGAAAATTAATAATAATTAAAGAACCACTATAATGACCAACTATATCTATAGTAACTTGTAAATACAATCACATTATGATAATTGCAAGCATGAAAATTTAAGATTTTTAGTCTCCAATTTGATCTGCACTGAAGAGACGCCAGCTGTTGAAATGGCCAAATACTGAAACTAGATGTAACGTAACAGTACGGTATTATATACATATATCTTTTTGCCTCAAAAAATAACTAAATACCGAAGTTACTGTGAATTGAGTTTCTGCATGAGCGCATTTCTACTACTTATTTCTCTGAAGTGCAGATGAAATTTAAACGTTTGGAAGATCATAAAGAAGCAATTAATAACTAGTATTAATTGTGTTTAGATGCAAACACAAGAGGTCTCCCACACGAAATCCCATCATGGGATTCTAAACAATCTTTCTGTCAAATTTCATTGAATTTTGAAAACTTTGGATTTTACCGCTTTTTGTTCGCTATCCATGGCAAGCACCGCCATTTTGACCATTTGACCGTCTTTGGGACCAGAAGCCAACACTATAAACGTTAGAGTATGGTCCCGTAAAATTTTCTGAGCACTTTGATTTTTCCCGCCTTTTCTACTGTTTCCATGGCAACGGTCACCATTTTGAAGTCTTGGAGACGAGAAGCCAATTCTACAGATGTTAGGTAACCTTCCTGTAAAATTTCATTCAATTCTAAGCACTTTGATTTTCCCGCCTTTTTTACCATTTCCATGGCAACGGCGGCCATTTTGAAAATTCATAGACTAGAGTGCCCATCTTGGGATAGGGACCCATGTTCATGCTTGGTTAAGATTGGGTCTCTGGTGTCTGAGAAATTGGTTGGACAAAACTCATGAAAGGACGGAAAAAATAAGAATTGCAGCAAAAACAATAATTCTCGAGAAACTTCGTTTGGGAGACTTAATTAGCAAAAATACATCTCTTGAGGAGGTCGTACATTGTATCATAGTGGAAGAATTGAAAATGCTCCAAACATGGAACATACTTAGATTGCTTTGATATGTAGCATATAATTGCTATTCGATTCTTGAAATTAATGCAAAATGATGAAAAGTGTTCATTTTTTTTAATTTCAGGAGCATATTGTACATCGCATGATACCCATACCGCACTCCAAAAATTGGGTCGGATCCTGACTGAAGGAAACACAAAAAAGATGTCAGTGATTGCATGTAATACACGTGGGACATGTTATGGAAATGAAATTCTGTCAACCTTTCCATAATTGCAATACCCTTCTTGAATATGTTTCTAAAGGCTTTTTCCTTGAAGTATTTGGAAGAAGTTAGTATTAGACCAAAATGCGTTTAAAAGGCTTCTCAGAACTTGCCAAACCATTTGTTATCCATTTAGGAGTTACTTTTAAAAGATTATTTCTGCTGTATGCTGCAAAGGTAGCTTTTACTAAACAGATAAAGCCCTACGTGTATTGCCTTGCTGTATTCTGCATAGTTGTATCTTGCATATCGATTTAAGCCATGCCCACTTCCGGTATTTATGGACACACAGAAATCCACGAAATTTCACTTTAGATGATATTTTCCATAAAATGAAATTATTTTATGTATTGCAGGATAAAAACATATAATTAGTGTCTTTAAAAATCAAATGCATTTGCACTCGGCACCAAACAGATTAAAATGCTCGCCACAGGCTCGCACATCAATCTGTGTCTAAGCCTCGTACAAATACAGCTGATATTGAAAGACACTAACTATATATTGTCTTTTTCTAGCTTCTGAAAATATCTTCATTCACGATCTTAAGGTAGTTTGAGGGACTAAAAACAAATGAATCATTTTTCATTTTTTTTCTGTGACTGAGAGTTTAATTAATTCACTTCAAAATTTTAGCAAAAAATCAACAGGTCACCGACCTCGTTTTTCCGAGAGGAGCCTCTTAAAATAGCAAGATTTTAACACTATATAGGAAGAAAATACATTTTTTAAAATGTGTATAATAGATTTTGGTGAAAATGTAGCATAAAGTATTTTATCGAGGTCTCTTTGGATATATCAAATAAAAAATGGGGGGGGGGGGGGTGGTCACCGATCATAATTTTGACAAAATCATGAAAATGTGATTTTTCCCTTTAACTATTTCTTTAGAATTATCTCCTTTTAATAAAATAAAAGTTTTCAAAAAGTGTTATATTTTGTTAGCTGGCAACATTAATTTTGCTTATTGCATTTTATTTATTATCAATAAACTATTCAAAATCATTTTTACAAGGTGTTAATGGTAAATTCAAATTTTCATCCGATTCGCTAGATAGATGCGCAGCTTTAGACACCCGAACCACTTAAACATCACCTTACTACATCTTTAAAAATGTTTTGATTTTATCTGCACTGAAGTGACATAAGTTGATTTAACGGTCATCTGCAAAATCAAGATTTACTGCAAGTTTGGTACTGTTATTCTATCAAACAAAAAGTTTGACAATATGAGCGAAATTATTTTGTGTACAGGAAGGTCACTATAAATTTTTCACTGCAAATTTTATATAAAATTTCAAATTTTACTTTTTTCGAAAAATTATTGTGAAGCTGACTTCATGTAAATTTCATTATTTACTTGAACATAATTGTCTAGTTGTGAGAGAATTGCAATTTACATCGGAAGTAAATTTGATGTTACAAATCTAGTTGGGCATAGGTATTTTACACGATACAACATCAAAAATTATTTTGCCTTTGAAAACAACGGCAGTAGAATACTGAAGGACCAAAGCACAAGAAGAGTCAATAAATAAAGCAAAAACATAAATACAAGAAAATTATATAAGAATAAACATGATAAATTTCCGAAATGGCCATACAGCTCATTAAAATTATTGCAGTTGGAATTAACATATGTGTTATGGTCTCATGTTCATTTACTCCATATCCTTTTGTAAAATATGCAATTAGATTTAATTATCCATTAAATGATGCAAATTTGAATAAAATCAGAGGAAACCATTTAAAATTATTTGAATTCAATTTCAAAAAATGTTTTACATGAAATGTATAAATGTAATAAAAACGAAAATAACATTTGATATTTTGTGCGTATCGCAACCTTAAAAAACGTGTTCGGCATTTTTCAATTCATTGAATCTGATCAGAAAAAAACAATTGAATTCTAAGGTAATAAAAACATATGATAGTCTTTTTAGGTATCTGCAAAATGTGCTATTTGGCAACTTTAAAAACACGTTCGCAAAATTTAGAAACAATATAAGATGGTAAATGCTAAAAGGCAAGACTGTTAAGTACTGGGCGTGTCGTGAATATGTTGTGTACCGTTTTGCCATTAAGGTCTTAGTGTTAAAAAAAAAATAATAAAAATCGATTATTCATAAAGCTTCCGTATTATCAATTTTGTACTTCAAACAAATTATCTGCACTCAACTAAAAGGTTAGAAGATAGCGTTCTTGTCACAATCGTGTTGCATATCGGGGTATATACAGGTAGATGTCTTTCACGTGAATCTTGTGTGAATTCCACATCATATCCAGTTTTAATGTACGTGATATATTTCCTATAAAGGCCTTATGAAGTTCTTTTTTTAACATTGTAGATTGCATTTATCTCTCATGATCAGTCTGTAGCTCGTTCTTAGGCTTTAATATTTGATCCGTTTTGACAATTTACATTTATTTCACAGCTGAGTCATTATTATCGAGCATTAGTTTATAAGTGATCTTTTTGAATAAAGCAAAAACTTTTGGCCTTTGCTATTTTTTTTCTTCAAAACTACATTATTGCAGATATGACGTGTTGGTATCATAAATTTTCTACTACAGTTTAGGTCTAAACCTATTTGTCATCAATCCTGGATTGACTCCTCGACGGATGTCATATACCGAGCAGGGCATGCTTACCCTTTCAAAGCACATGATGTCATTCTCGGTTTTGAAAGTTACTCTTTCTGCTTCGTTTTTTAATAATTACATTTCATGCATATTCATTTGAATTCCGTCAATCTGATAGGTGAACACTGGTCACATGGCATATCAATGTGAAGTTGCAATTGCCATGAAACACATTTGACTACATGTTCACGTGGCAGATTAATTTGTAAAAATAAAATCCAATGTATATGATGTACTTTCCTGTAAATAAATTGTGTTTTTTTATATTTCGGTTAAAATGTAATTATAAGAATTGAATGCATTATTTTAAAGTTTCATAGGGATTATGAAAGTGTTGACCGGGCGCAAATTTTCAACATGAAGCGCTATCGCGCTTCATTAAAAATGTGCTTCGGTCAACACTTTCATACCCCAATGAAACTTCAAAATAATGCATTCAATTCTTAAATGTAATGTATGTCATTTTCCTATTTTTGGATGTTATCACATGTAGTTTTCTTCCGTTTTGTCATTTGTGCCATGTCTCTGCACTTTCCTTTTTGTTTTCCCTTGGCATTTTTACTCTCGTTGTTTAACTTCATCTGTTCTGAAAAAAGACATATATTTCAAGTGCCGCCGTGCGCGGTCCCGGCTGAAGAATAGGCCCGCAGCATCCTCTGAGCTTGGAGTATGAGCCATCCTAACAGAGGACCCCGAGGGAACCCCGGGATATAGAAATAGGACCCAGTATCTCCGGCTTGCGGGGTGTGACCCCTCCTAAACGGAGGCTGACCCCGAGGGTCCCGGGATATAGAAATAGGACCCATTCCGTGGTTGTGCGGGATTAATAAATACACAACCCATCTTTCGGATGGGATGTAAACTCAGGTCCACGTGTTGGAAGAAATGCCACGCTTACTGCACGTTAAAGAACCCTTGTAGCAAGCTCTTTTTGGGGTGGTCCGTAGGTGATCGGCTACAAGGCTAAATTCCCCGCCCTTGACGATTTCACCCTACTTTTCCAGTGGCAGTCAGAATTTCCCGTCCCATGGCCATTTCCATACCCCAAAGTGATTATTTATCAACAAACTTGTTCTCGTCTTGATATAGCTGAAATATTGCTGAGTAGACGTTAAACAATATTCAATCAATCAATCAATATATTTCAAGTGTATGGCTCTGTCCATACCTGGTCCATTGCCTTCAAGCAAAAGTCAGATTTATTATTAAACTATACAAAAATACCTTCATCTAGATTAAAATAAGGTTTACATCATTTTTCAGTATATTAATATACATTAAAAAATGGAACTACTGGTACTATTTGACATCTTCACAACATCATGATCATGCCTTAAAGTTATACAACATCATAATAACAGTCGACAACATACACTAATTTCTAGATACATGGTAAATATTAGATATTAATATTTGAAATCTATTACAGCTGTACACATGTCTTGCTGGAAAATTGACTCGTGTATGTGGAAAAGGTGGTAAAATGTTCAGTTGACGGTCATGGGTTACTTACTGTATAGGACGACATAGATGTCAAACTACAGAGTTAAAGGAGATCTAAGAATAGCATAGCTATATTTAAATATTGATACATTTATTCCTGTTTTGAGAAAATTTATTCATTTGTAACATCCATTGGTGGATTTAAGGAGTTCTTTTTTTTTAGAACTCGCACTCAATTATCTAAATAAATGATTACTCGTCCATTACTGCGATACGTTAGCGTTCCTACTGGAATACGGGCCCAATACTTGTATATCTTTTGATTGGTGAAAGTTCTTAAAGGAGTGTGGTTTTTTCTCCAATTACAGTTCATCTTTATTATATAATGTCACTAAAGCCCCATTTACACGCATAAGATTGACACCGGTATGTAAACTTATACATGTGTAAAACTACACCAAATTTTTTAAGTATTTTAGCTATGCATTAACGTGTTTTAACCTGAAGTGTATATGTTCTAGATGCTTTGCTTTGGGTCGTTTTAACCTGGATATGGGATGTTGTCTCCTTGACATTTACCCCATTTCCTTTCTTTTTCGTATTAACACAGGCAATTACTGGGAGTAAAAAGGGTAGAAACACTTGTAAAAATTTATAGTTTTCAGATCTTGAAAATGATAGATAAATATAAAGTTACATTGTATCTATTTTTATTTTCCATTCAGAGTCTAGCTTCTACTACAATAATCCAAAATTGTAAAATTACTAGACAAAACCGTCAGAGAGTCTGAATTTTAATGAGAGAACGGTTAGTTCAGAGTGTATGTAGCTTTGTTGCTTATGTTGTTAAGGTTGCTTTGCCATTTCAGGTCTGATTGAATTGTTATCCCAAGGTATTAAGCCTTGTATTTGAGTTTATGTCCATTCAATGTGTAAGTACGTTTTATCGGATTTTTATTCTGTCATACAATCTCAGACCTGCCTTTAAGATAGTTCTAATGGTGTCTTAACATACACTGACATTAACACGGGCCCGGATTGTCAGAGAAAAGATAAGATAAACGAGTTTAATCATATAAAATGTATCATAATTAGGGCCCCGCCATGAAATGGCGGCGCCCTATAGTAATAAGCCTGTCCGTCCGTCTATCCGTCCGTCAGTGTTTTCTATGTCGTACGATAACTCAAGAATGCCTTTACGGATTTTCATGATTGCACTTGACTGAAGGAAGCTCCCTTTTGTTTTTGAAGAAAATCGAAAATGATTTTTTGGAAAAAACTTCATTTTTTTATGAAAAGTGCATATTTTGAGAATTAGCTCTATGTCATACGATAACTCAAGATTGCCTTCAGGGATTTTAATGATTTTGATACTCAAGGTTGATTTTAACCAAAGGAAGCGCCCTTTTGTTTTTGTGAAAAATCTGTAAATGATTTTTTGGAAAAAACTTCATTTTTATATGAAAAGTGCATATTTTGAGAATTAGCTGTATGTCGTACAATAAATAAAAATTCCCATCAGGGATTTATATGATATACACAAGGTTGGTCCTGATCAAAGGAAGCTCCCTTTTGATTTTGAGGAAAATTTTATTTCCATTAAATTCCGCAGTCAGGTTTTTGGGACACACAAGGGGGCGGGGCCCTTTCTGACTTTTTCAGTAAACCACAAATTATCCACGTTAATGTCATGCGAAATACAGGGGTCATTGTCTGTATCGCGCTATTACTTAATGGCCGTTTTTGTCTGATGTTATTTTACCTTTGACAAGAACCTGTTTAAATTAACAATGATAAGTTTTAGAAACTATAAATCTGTTTAATCTTACGAATGTAATAGAAAAACCTACAAGGGTAGGCCCTAACAGTAGCACGCTGCTCGACCTTTTTATTCTGAGTGACGATGTTTTGAAAACACCGAGAGATATAAGGAGACGACCATTTGAATCTGAAGGGGGGAGGGGGGGGGGGCTGGCAGATTTTGTAAATAAAAATCTTGGCCCAGATAAGTTGAAAGTAAATAATCTTGCCTGGTTACACTTGAAAATAAATATGCATTCCTCTCCTAATGGTCAATTTTTTTTTGTTATACAAGCAAATAAAGAATCTGCCCTCCAAAGGCTTGGAAATAAATATTATGACCATAATGGAGTTGTAAACAAATAATCTAACCTTTCCAAAGTTGCCAGCCCCCCACCCCCACCCCCCTCAGGATCAAATGGTCGTCCCCTAAGTGATCATGACGCAGCTATTGTTTTCCTTGAATGTCCTAAAAATACAATTAAATCATTTCAGATGGAGATATGGCTGTATGATAAAATTGATAAGGAAAAGTTTTGTGAAAAAATGGATTTAGTGGATTGGAATGCTCTCCTTTCCGACATTGATGACGTGGACTTCATGTGTGAAACATTTACAGAAACCTTCCTCAAGATCGCAAACTAAATTAGTAGCAATACGTAAAAACGATAAACCTTGGATTAATAACGAACTTCGGAAAGAAATACGAACAAGGGGAAGACTATAAGAAAAAAATCCCTTAATTCAAAACGAGATTCCGATATAAGAAATTGTAAAAATAAAAGAAATAAAGTTAATAACCTGAAGAGAATTGATAAGGAAAATTTTGAAAAAAAAATCTTGATAATATAATTTTAGAAAGTTCATCTAATCCGAATACATACTGGAAAATTACGAGAATGTTAATAAAGTCGAATAAAGTTTCAAACTGTATCCCACCCCTAGTTAATATCATTTATGATCAAAATGTCAGTGAAATAGCTTACCAAGACGACGAGAAATGTGATCTACTTAATAAATATTTTATATTGATGTTTGAGCTTGACGGCCAAAATGGTCCACTTCCAACCTTCGAACAAAAAAACAGATGAACGTTTATTTGATCTGAACATTGCGTTGGGAGAAATCGTGGATATTATTAAAATTCTGCAACCGAATAAAGCATCAGGACCAGATGTGATTAGCCATCGCATGATGAAAATATGTCCAGAAAAGTTGGCTATTCCCCTACAAATTATCTTTAATAAATCTCTACAACAATGTAAATATCCGGCCGACTGGAAAGCTGTAAACATTATACCAATTTTTAAAAAAGGCGACTCGTCTTTTCCATCTAATTATAGACCTATAGCTGGAGTACCACAAGGGTCTGTCTTGGGCCCTTTACTTTTTATCGTGTATATCAATGACATTGCTGACAAATTACTTTCACTCAATCGCCTATTTGCTGTTGATACATCGTTTTGTCATGATCCTTTACAGATTAAGTCTGTGATTGATCATGACTTGATAGAATTAAACGATTGGTCAAATAAATGGTTGATGTCATTTAATCCAAATAAAACTATGATATTATTATTTTCGAATATAGAAACCCCAAATCTTAATTTTGACCTAAATGGAAAAAGTATACCTATTACAAATTCTCACAATTAGGTGTTACATTTAGCGGGGATGCTAAATGGAATAACCATATTGATAATAGTATGTCCAGTGATTCGAAACATATCAATGTCTTACGTAAATTAAAGTACAGACTCAGCAGGAGAAACTTAGAAAAATTGTATTTAGAAAGACAATACTGATTTGTGATTGTTTAGTATGTCCTCCCTTGGCATGGTGGAGAGTTTGTATGTGGGGTTGCCAAATGAATCGTCAATGCCCGTCTCCTTCATTAAGCAGTCAATGTAGTGTCTTTTGCAGATAAAGGTGATGTTGTTTTGGGCCTTGTCAGTTGGTACGATGACATAATTGTCATGGAGGAAGGACAATGTTTTTTCTACCTCGGGATCATCGAATATGCTTTTTGAATTGGGGCTCATGGTTGTCTTTAGGCGCCTCATTCGAGCTACAATCAATCACTTTATGGACCTGATCCAGTCGGACAGTGTTTCAACCTTTTCCTTCTATCTCTTAGCCCATTGTTTGGCGTATTCCTCAACTGCGTCCATCAAAATTTTCAAGTTATGTTTCCAATCGATGGGTTGGGGTTCACGATATTTTGGACCTTTTGTGAAGAGACCACGTAGTTTCTCATTGCTTACGATGTTGAGGTCCCCTGTAATAACGTGACCAGCAGGAGCGTACATAAATGGGGAAGAGACACAAGAACAATCAGGTGGTTTTGATTTGAAGTCATCAATTTGGACATCCCGCAACACCCGTTTGTTATTGAAGATGTTAGCTGCAATTGGTTTTGTATATGTATAAGATATAAGAGGAACTGTTTGGTCTTTAAAGTATGGTGGTATGTTGGCGGTAACATGTTTATTATGAAGAATATTACCAAGATTGATGGCATCTAAGCCTTTGTTTGTAAATTTGAGTCTTAAGAATGAACGACGTTCTTGTTCATTAGAAGATGTGCTAACAGGTTTAAATAGTCTGTGATGAGCAATATCTAGGACAATAGCAGTTAATTTGTATTCATGTGACGATGGATCTGTCACGGAGGAGTTTAAACAGATTTTACTCCTTGAAACACGTGTACAGCATAACGAAATTTACTGTTTTTTATGCAATTTCGGTATGTTTTGTATTTTAATCATTGGGCCGATGCCACTGCTGGTAGACCTGAGGTCCCCGAGGGTAATCACCAGCCCAATAGTCAGACTTGTCTGACATGAAAATTTTACCTTGCGTGTTATAGAAATTTACTGTTTTTATCAAAATTCTAACCATTTAAAATACCGAGGCTTCATTCCGTGTATGGCACTCGGTAGATGTCCTTGGTACTGGATTTGGCTTCCTTTTTCGATATTTTTGGAAATTAGTACTTCTTTGTGGACTACTTTTGGATTATGGCTTTCCATATTATTTGATTTTAATGCTGCTGATTAGAGGGTACTCCTTGAAAGACGTGTACAGCATAACGAAATTTACTGTTTTTTATGCAATTTCGGTATTTTTTTGTATTATAAAATGAATGTAATTTTGAATGGGGTAAAGAGTATAGCTTTGTGCGTATGTGATGAATACCTAAAGGACACTCATGTATGGAAGAAGACCAGTAATTGAAATGTCATGCAGATTTGGGGCAGTGTAATGTCGATGCCCATGACAGTGTTGACGGCGTTGGCTTCCATTCAAGATATTCATCACATTGACAGAACTACACCCCGGACTTGACAAATTACCTACACTTTTTATATTATCATTGCAACCATAGGGTATTGCGGTGCCAAGCTCTCTAATCCATAGACTTGCCACAAGTCTCTCTGTAATTTTTTTAATTGTTAATTTTTTTTCTCTAAAATAAAAAAAAATTAAAAATTAAAAAAATTACAGAGAGACTTGTGGCAAGTCTAAGTAATCCAGTATTCTTCTCGTTGTAAACGGTATGGTGTACTCAAAGTTGGATTGTTTGTGTTGTGATATATTTTCTCAAGGATTCTTACCTTCATGTTGACGTTGGAGTGGTCTGGTTGATTGAAGTGTGTGTAGACATGACGAGTCTAATTGTCTTTGACTTCGTAGCGATGTCCACACATTCTTTTATTCAATTTATCCTTGGTTTCTCCATTATATATCAAACCACACAGAGTACACTCTATACCATAAACTAGGTTTCGCGATGCGCAATTCAAGGCATCATATGTTCTGGCAGTGTAAGTTGTACCTGTCAAATTGCTGGTAAAAGTTGGATCTGTCAACAGCATGTCACAGATTTTACAATTTTTGAACGGAACCAAAAGAACTCGAATCATCAAAAGATAAAATATCAGACAATTTAACATTACATGGCCTAATTTGTGGATTGGTTTCATCATGTCTGCCAGAACCTGATCGACTTGAAAAAGATGCCTCGGATGTTGTCTCTATCAGGGAAGAACTGTAAACCTTGATGTATCTGATGAATCCGTGTCTGTAAACTCATCAGTTTGGGACCTTGTTAACCCGGGCGACGTCCCAGCCGGTATTTGCTTCGTTTTCTTTTGTTTCATGACTACAGAGTGTAGTGACTAGACGGATGATATCCTCGGGAACGATTCGTCCACCAGCAGAGATATCGGCCCAGTGGTTAAAATACATCGGCAAACGAATACCGAAGCAAGAACGAGGAAAGGAGAAATTCTAAAATCATAAATCCAAAATCACGGCAATTCACAGAAACACGAATTGAGACAGAATGACATAGACATAACAAATAAACAAAAATAAACAAGAACGCCACAAAACTAAAGCACTAGCAGTGTGAAACTCTATAAAAACTGAGGTATCGTAAGGTGCTCCGGAAGGGTAAGCACAATCTGCTCCACGCGTGGCACCCGTCACACTGCCAATGAAAAGTACGGTTTTGTCACAGTTGGTGTTAGTCAGTCCGGTAACAAACTCTGGATCTACTCAAAAATATCTGTTCTCATTTGTGAAACAGAAACATTGTAATGGTCTGTCAAATTGTGGTGACGACCGTAAAACTTCTGTAGTGACAATTGCAACAGTGACTGAACATACCCTTGATGTAGAAGTTGTTGAGACAGTAATTTCGCTCTGTTGACAAAATCGCTGTACAAACTACAGGCACGGCAATAGCGAATGAGTTGTGAAATGTACACACCATATGCCGGAGATGTGGGAATATTACTGCTCAAAAACGGGAAGTTCACTTTTAGACATTTTTACTTTTCATCGTCGAAACCGAAACCGAATCCGAAACGAGACCGAAACCGAATCCGAAACGAGACCGAAACCGAAACCAGCATATACAGAATCAATTACTCTGAAAATGTTAAATCACTGTTTAACTTTTTCATTAGTTCAGTTAGCTTTCTTTTTTAAATCAATACATTAGACATTCTATCGTTAGTTAATGCAATATAGTAAAAGTTATTTGTAAAACGATTAAAAACCATTTTAATGCAATTTCCTATGTTGATTCCGTTTGATTTTTTATCCTTTATACCAGTAACTTCGGTATTTTGGTATTTATTACATTAAACGTTTGTATTAGACCGGGAAAATTATGGCACTTGCGTTATTGGCGTGGCCGACGTCTGTGGATAGCATTATTTTGGTTGTAATTGACGGATTATAATCAATTTTTTGTAGAATGTTTCTTGCAATAGGCATGCGTATTATCTTTTTTTTTTCAGCATTTGTAAAAAAAATTTCTTTAAATTTAATAGTAATCAAATGGACTGGTGCTTGTAAATGCGAACGAACAACTGATGCGCGAGATATGGGAGGATAGGGATTCGATCTCGACTGTGTAAGTTCACTTTAACATTTGTAAATTTGCCGATTTAGATTTACATTTTAAAAAGTTATTTTAGTTTTAGATTTTTAAATTTTTTCGTCTGCTGTTTAACACGATCTTTTTTCATCTTTTTTTCATCACCTCTTTTGGAGATTCCACATACAAATTTGATGAATTTAAACATAAATAAGGTAGTAAAAATTAAGTTGCGATTCAACTCAGTGTTTAAAAATGGACATAACAGTTCAATTAAAAAAAAGATGCAGATGTGTTTTATGTTGCGATGTATAAACTGAATGAATTTTAGCAAGAATAAGGTCTCACAGAAGAATTTTAAGTCTGTATTTTACGGCTAATCTTTAGAAAAAACCAAAACTATAACTTTTTTTTAATTATTTGATCATATCCTTTCAAATCAGTTTTATGTGTTGCGATATGGAAATTTCCCGAATTGTATTACAAAGAAGGCATGAAAAGTGAGATTTTAAGACTTTATTTAAGAAAGGTAAGATTTGAAAAAAAAAAATTTCGTATATCCTAACAAAGGAAATTTATATAATGTGATATACAAATTTCATGAATTTCAGCATTAAAAAGATTCGAAAAGCTGTACCAAATTAACTCTGTTTTTCAAAATTGAACCCTTTGATATTCTTCTAATAAAGTTATATATGTTCCGAAATTTCATGAATTTGAACATGAAAAAGGTTGGAAAGGTAAAATTTTTTATTTTTATTTTTCATTTTAGCTAAAATTCATGAATTTTTAATAAAGCAAATCCTTCAAAAGAATAACCTTGAAATATATGTTTCGATATTTCATAAATTTGAGCATATATAAGGTTGGAAGGGTAAGATTATTTTTAAAATTTAACTAAAATTCGCGAATTTTGTTTACAGCAACATATAAAACTCCTTCATAAGAATTTCATGAAAATAATTTTCAAAACCTGATTTGTTATGGGTGTCGTTAGAGCAATGAGTTTAAAATTAAAACATTACTTTTAATACATAATCTTTGCTGCAATTGATTAAATTTGTATATCGCAACATTTATATTCTTTTGAAATAGCATTGTGAAGATCCATAATCTTAAACATTGAGTTTCAACAACAAACTATAAATATTACTTTAAAAATGCTTAAAAATGAAATTTGTATATCGCAACATATGAAGTTTACTGAAAGAAAAAGAAATGAGTTGTTTTGATCATTTCTAAAGATTGAGCTTAACCTGCAAACTAAAAATTCTACGTTTGAGACCTTTATCATACTAAAATTCATGAGATTTATATGTTGCAATATATATGAATATTCTAACAAAAGTATACGGTGAAATAAAATTGAAAAAAAAAATAATGAAGATCGAGTTTAAACAGTAGACTAAAATCTAACTATGAGAAAAACTTTTCTATACAGATTTGTTAAGTTTGATACCTGTTAAAAATCTAGTCTAAAACGACGAAATGTCCAGCGAATTTGCCGAACGTTCGGAGCAAAAATGGCCACAAACACCCTTTACGTTTTTTTACGTATAATATCCAAATGC
Source organism: Modiolus philippinarum (assembly GCA_002080025.1). NCBI lineage: Eukaryota > Metazoa > Mollusca > Bivalvia > Mytilida > Modiolidae > Modiolus > Modiolus philippinarum. The sequence goes on from MJUU01072652.1 coordinate 35,882, forward strand.
AAATTACAAATCTGTTAATTCATTTTTGCATTTTTAACTTTTTTACATTTCGTTTTGATGTTTATTGAAACTAGCACAACGTTCGTTTTAATTTATGAATTCAATTTGAATTTCGTATTATGAATAAATTTCTGATCTTCAACTGCTTTCAAGTATGAACCTATAAGTTTTTCTTCACAATTGAGACAAAATATAAATGCAATCAGAGATCGCATAATATTCAGATCAACAGGCATACCGAAACGAAAAAGGTCAGACAACATGATTATTTGCTGTCCTAAATAAAAGATTAATAGTTTAAAGAATAGTTTTTTGATGTTTTAAAATTTGCGAATAATTTCCAAATGGCTTGCCATACAACAGAAACTGATTATAACATGCAATAAAGACAAACAAAATACAATTTATTCTGTATAATATGGTTTCGGTTTCGGTCTCGGTTTCGGATTCGGTTTCGGTTTCGACGATGAATAGTAAAAATGTCTATTGGAAAGTCGAAATCATCACGCTTGTCGTAAAGTTTTGTTTTCAGACGTCCAGAGTTGTCAATGTAGAGGTATAGGTCCAGGTACGATGCTGATGATGGTGTATCAGTGGTCTCTTTAATTTCGAGTTCGTTAGGGTATATAAGATGAAGGTTATCCTTAAATTGAGGATTGTTCAATGAAAGAACATCATCTATATAACGGAAACTGAAATTAAAGGATTTGGCTAGCTTATTGTCTTTTTTCTGAACAAGCCCTTGTATGAACCTGGCTTCATACGAATAAAGAAACAAATCTGCTAAAAGTTGCGCACAACTAGTCCCCATAGGTATCCATGTTGTCTGCTGGAAAACTTGTCCTCCAAATTCTACAAATATGTTATCAGTCAAGAATTCAAGCATTGCAATGACATCCTCCTCTGTATAATTTTTGTGTGAATCAGTGTAATGTTTAACAAAATAGGCCCCATCTTTACCTATCACTAAATATTAATATCTTCTTTCACCCTTTTTAGTAAAGAAAAACTGATGTATTAAATCCCGGAGAACTGACTTTAACTTATCGTGTGGAAGAGTAGTAAAGAGAGTAGAAAAATCAAATGTTTTGACACTGTTGCAGTGGTTGAGTTCAGTAGAAGATATATATTCTAACAAGTCTTTTGAGTTTTTGAGAATCCACATCTGATTCACTCCACTTGTTGAGGATACTTTATTACTATATATCTTGATGCCATCTTTGACTGCAGTAAGTAATGAAGTGAGGAGCTTAGAAAGGGGTTTTGTTGTGCATTTGGCAGACCGAGCAATGTATCTCTGTTTGTAAGGGCATTTATGTAACTTAGGTACCCAGTAGATACAAGGCAGGTTGTTGTTCTCTTCACTCAAACTGATACCAAAGGAAGACAATACTGATTTGTGATTGTTTAGTATGTCCTCCCTTGGCATGGTGGGGAGTTTGTATGTGGGGTTGCCAAATGAATTGTCAATGCCCATCTCCTTCATTAAGCAGTCAATGCAGTGTCTTTTGCAGATAAAGGTGATGTTGTTTTGGGCCTTGTCAGTTGGTACGATGACATAATTGTCATGGAGGAAGGACAATGTTTTTTCTACCTCGGGATCATCGAATATGCTTTTTGAATTGGGGTTCATGGTTGTCTTTAGGCGCCTCATTCGAGCTACAATCAATGACTTTATGGACCTGATCCACTCGGACAGTGTTTCAACCTTTTTCTTCTCTCTCTTAGCCCATTGTTTGGCGTATTCCTCAACTGCGTCCATCAAAATTTTAAAGTTATGTTTCCAAGTGATGGGTTGGGGTTCACGATATTTTGGACCTTTTGTGAAGAGACCACGTAGTTTCTCATTGCTTAGGATGTTGAGGTCCCCTGTAATAACGTGACCAGCAGGAGCGTACATAAATGGGGAAGAGACACAAGAACAATCAGGTGGTTTTGATTTGAAGTCACCAATTTGGACATCATGTCCTTCCTCCATGACAATCATGTCATCGTACCAACTGATAAGGCCCAAAACAACATCACCTTTATCTGCAAAAGACACTACATTGACTGCTTAATGAAGGAGATGGGCATTGACAATTCATTACCCATTAAGGATGAGTAATTTGCTTAGGTAGAATGGTTGAAGTCCGTTCCCGCCTACTGACATGTCCCACACTGATGTATTGGTATGTATTATGTAATACCCCTAGCGTCTGCGTCCGCGTCAGTGTCGGCATCTGGATAGGAAGAATGGTTCAAGTCCGTTCCTCCTTACAGACATGCCCTACATCAACCATATTGGTGTGCTTGATGCATTTTGGGATGACAACTTTAATTCATGCTTCTGATGCTGTTTTTGACCTATATTTTACGCATGAGTGAATTGGTTTGGTAGAATGGTTTAAGTCCATTCCCTCTAACTGATTTATCCCTCATCAATGTTATTGGTATGTATTATGCATTTTAGTGATGAAAAGTGCAATGCCTGCTTCGAATCTGTCTTTGACCTACATTTTACGCTTGAGTGACTTGGTTTTGTAGAATGGCTTTAGTCTATTCCAGCTTACTGAAATGTCCAATATCAACCATAATGATATTTATGAAGCATTTTGGGATGACAGCTGCAATGCATGCTTTGAGATTAGCTTTGAGATCAAGTGACCTTAAAATTTTGCACAGATAGTGGCCTCTCACAGATACTGCCGACGTGTACTGAAATATATGATGATTCTCTCTGGGAAGTTTGATTTTCCTTCCATAGTGCGACAGTATTTTACCAGCAGACTAGGCTTCTTGAGCTAGCTGGCAGTGTAGCGGCGAGCACCCACTGATCCATCTTTTAAATTAATAACGTATTGTCATTTTATCTCTTTTTAAGATTGTGGTCATGGGGCTAGTAGTCTACCTGTATCGTTTTACCCCGTATATGTCTATTCAACTATAGGAAAATGGGTTAGATGAAGGGGAGGTTTGGGTACCCATAAACCGGTTTAACCATACCGCTGCCTTTTTCTAGTGTCTGTACCAAGTCCGACTGTCCCGAGTTCTTATCGTTGCTTACGTTTGTCTTTTGTCTCATTTGGGTTTATCCTGTATAGTTTCCTAGCAGATTGTGGGATGTAATTAAAATTTTTAGCCACTGTAGGTGTTTCCTGTTATCCAGTTTTTTTCATTCGGATGCAGTCTGTAACCTACACATTAAGCATGAGTAATTTGCTTAGGTAGAATGGTTGAAGTCCATTCCCGCCTACTGACATGTCACACAACGAGGTATTGGTATGTATTATGCATTGTGTGGATGACAAGTGCAATGTCTGCTCTGTATGCTGTCTTTGACCAACATTTTACGCATGAGTGACTTGGTTAGGTATAATGGTGTCTACATTTAATGCATGATGGACTTAAGTAGGTAGAATGGTTAAGGTCCATTCCTGCTTACTAGCATGTCCCACATCAACCAAATTGGCATGCATGATGCATTTTGGGATGACAGCTGCAATGAATGCTTTAGATGCGGTATGTGACATTCATTTTGCGCATGAATGAATCTGTAAGAAAGAATGATAATAGTCCATTTCTGTTTACTGACATGTGTAAATTGTGACAATGTTGCGCAACGAGGTAAGCTTAGCAGGCTGTGGCTGCTTTCTATATTATATTGCTCGAGTACCTTCAAAACCACAATTGGTTAAAAGATTAAAAGGTATATTTTTAAATCCTTTATTCTAACTTGATGGCATGGCATATTGCTATTTTTATATTGTCAAAAGACACTGCACCGACTGATAAATGAAATTCATACACCTAGTTTACTTACGACTAGCACAAGAGAATAAATCCCCAATAGTCACTTGTAACGCTTGCGTGTTTGTAAGATTTATATATAAACAAGCCCCCAAAATGTATCTTTTATTTGCATTATGATATAATTTGTATATGTTTGATGTACTAAATGCATAACAAAACACGTTGGAATTATGTAACCCAGATTGCTCCAAAAGATAAGCTAAAAACTCAAAGTTATTTTCTCTGCAATTACTGCTTCATAAGTTTAATCTTTTGTTTTTCTTTACTCTTTACTACTATATCATAAATGATGTTTTGTTATACAATCATTAAAATAAGGAAAATCATGGATTGACAACCTTCATCAAACCTTAGCAATTGATCTTGTAGTTAAAGCGTTGGGACACCACTGATGTACCAAGATGTACGGCATAGTTTGATTTGCATTTTAGACGAATAACTATGGAAATCAAGATATACATTTTTCAAATACTTGCTGATTTTGACTTTTTAATTGTTAATTTACCATTTTCCTTCGTAGTGTAGTTTACAACGCGTATTAAAAAGACATCTGAGAATCCATATAAGTTAAAAAAAAATATACACGAAAAAAAGTCTCTGAACATTGATGTTTAATTCACTGAGAGGTGTATATTGTCACAATGATCAGTAAATTGAATTTAATAAATTTTGTCCGTTAAATGTTTCTTAATTGGGGTAAAAAAAATTACCGAACAGAATTGTCAACAGCCAAAGTCAAAGAGTCAAAAAGACAAAGCTGGTGGAAACCTATCCAAGTTTCGATAGTGTGGTTCTTTACTGGATTGTTTAAATATCTCTAAGTAAAGTTTCGGTGGTTTGGTTGTTTCCTGCGTCACAATCAGTTAAGACATTTATCGGTAATTTTAGACCGAATTATCTGTCGTTTACAAAGCTACTTTTATCATCCTATGTTCATCTTTTACTGATCTGACTTTTTATTTTTATTATTTATTTTTCATATTGCTTTGTAACGACAGAAAGATATCTTTTTTAAAATCGTGAGATCGCTTCCAATTTGGATGCGGTGGAATTTCGGCTGGGTATCGCCTGTGCGTGTATAAAGCACCTACCGGAAGAAATCGGAACTATTTTCCTTCAATTTTAACCGAAGATATGAAATATCCCTTCTATGCCTCCATTCAAAGTTCAAGCGTATCTCTTCACATTGACCTGGTGCGATTTTGAATATTGAAAATGTCACGTGATAAAATTAAGTTCAAATCGTACACGGAAAAGACACGTTTTTTAACAATATCTTTTCCGGTCAAATACGCGGAACTCAAGAGAAAATACCCGAATTCGGTTCAGATGTTACTTTTATCGGCACTTGAAACTTGGTTAAAATTGAAGGAAAATAGTTCCGATTTCTTCCGGTAGGTGTTTTTATACACGCACAGGCGATACCCAGCCGAAATTCCACCGCATCCAAATTGGAAGCGATCTCACGATTTAAAATTAGAGATCGTTCTGACGTCACAAAGCCATATAAAAAATAAAAATAAAAAGTCAGAGCAGTAAAAGATGAACATAGGATGATAAAAGTAGCTTTGTAAACGACAGATAATTCGGTCTACGGTAATTTGTATGCGTTTCCTTTGATCTCACGAAGCAAATATTTTTCAGTATTTGCTACTGCCCGAATACGAAAAAATATTGACAAAAAGTATCTTAGGCCACGCCAACTTTGTCATTCAGAATCAATGAAGCAAAGAAATATACATCTATACCGGGTCGTACAAATTCTTTTACTAATCAATACTAGTAAATTTCACGATTTGTTGAAAATTAACATTCATTTTCAAAATTTGTTCTATTAAATGATTTAGTTAATTACCGATAAAAAGAATAATAGAAGTTTTGTTTTTGATACAAGAAATATTGGCTCCAATAATGGACTCACCCACAAGGGGCTCATCCATTATTGTTCGCCAATATTTCTTGTATCAAAAACAAAACTTCTATTTTTCTATATGTCTTGTAGCCGCTTGAATTCCGTCTGTCAGGTTTTAGTAGCACATTATTCAAAGCTTTTCCACTTCTTGTAAATTTTTTATGAAACTCAGCACATTTTGGAGATATTTTCCTAGTTTATCTGGCCTATTCGACTACAGAATTTTAAACTTTTGACATTTTTCGACATACTTTTCATTCAGTATAAGATACCGCCTTTATGTAATAAGGGTCCCGCCACAAAAAGTGGTGGACGCTCTATTGTCAACAGTCTGTCCGTCCGTCCGTCAGACTGTCCGTCTTTTCGTCCGTCCGTTCGTCCGAAACAATCTTGTCTGTGCTGTAACTTTCTCCCTTTTGAGAAAGGCTTTTGATATTTTGGATGTGGATAGATCACCCCAAGGGGACGTGTGACGTACCATAGCTGCTGACGCTGGACCTTTACCTTTGACCTAAAGGTCACATTTTTGCTTTTTCAATGATAAAGTCGTGCCCAGACTTTATTATTGACTTTCTGTCTTTTGTTATAGGCTCTTGATATTTGGAATGTGGATAGATCACCTCAATGTGACGTGTCGCGTACCTTTGACTTCAGTGTCACATTAAATCCTTTTTGGTTTTGGTTTTCTATTTAGATCATATTTGGTAATTTGTTCTCTATCAGTTTTTAAACATCTTTGACATTATGGTCTTCCAAACGTTTAGATTTTATCTGCACTGAAGAGACATAAATTGTCGAAATGCGCATATGCAGAATCAAAATTCACAGTAACTTCGGTATTTAGTTATTTTAGCCCACCTGGCCTAAAAGGCCAGGTGAGCTATTGCCATCACTTGGCGTCCGTCGGTGTCTGTCCGTCCGTCGTCCGTCCGTCGTAAACTTTTTTCCAAAATCTTCTCCTCTAAAACCGCTTGGCCAATTTTTACCAAATTTGGCCTGAGTCATCACTAGTGTAGTTAGATTCAAAATTATGTTCGATTAGTCCGAGGACCAAATAACATGGCTGCCGTTACTAAAAATAGCACATAGGGGTAAATTGCTGTTTTTGGCAAATAACTCAAAAACCTTTACAGATATCAAAAATCTGTCATCGGATAAAAGTGATTAGCATGACAAGATCTACCTGCCCTGCAATTTTGAAGAAAATCTATTGACCCGTTTTGGAGTTATTGCCCTTTTTCCGTAAAAATTTCTAAATTTTGATACTCTTTATTTTTTATCACAAAAACTATAACAGATAGAGGTCAACTTTTCATAACAAAAATGTTCAGCATATCAAGATCTACCCACCTTGAAATTTTGAAGAAAATCTGACTACCCATATAGGAGTTACTGCCCTTTATACTTTTTGTCATCAATTTAGAAAAAATTTCTCCTCTTAAGCCACTGGGCCAATTGTTACCAAACTTTACCTGATTCATCACCAGGGTAAACAGTTTCAAAATTGTGTTTGAATAGTTCGAAAACCAAGCAACATGGCTGCTGTTACTAAAAATAGAACAAAGGGATAAATTGCATTTTTTTGCAAATAACTCGAAAACCGTCACAGATATCAAAAATCTGATTAGGAATGAAAATAATCAGCATGTCAAGATCTACCAGCTCTGCAATTTTAAAGAAAATCCGAAGACTCATGTTGGAGTTATTAACCTTTTCCGTAAAATTTTCTAAATTTTAATATATTTTATTTCAAAAAGTGTAGCAGATAGAGGTCAAGTGTTAATTGCAAAAAGGTTCGGGATATCAAGATTTTGAAATTTTGAAGAAAATCCAAAAACCCTTGTAGGAGTTGTTGCCCTTTTCCGCGGAATTTTCAAATATTCATATTTTGTCGTCTTTTATTTCCATAACAAGAGAAGATGAAGGTTAAGTGTAAATTGATAAAATATTTGCCATGCTGTGGCGACTTCAAAACTGGTGTATAAAATTGTTCCTTGACCGCCATTTTCAAAATGGCCGCCAAAAAAAGGCGGGAAAATTTCCCTTCTTTTTCCTATTGTTGTTGCGACTTCAAAACCGGTGTTGAAAATTGTTCGTTGACCGCCATTTTCAAAATGGCTACCACAAAAGGCGGGAAAATTCGACATTGTCGGATTTCAATGAAATTTGGTTTCCAAGTGGATATTGATGTTGTGACCTCAAAACACATGCTGAAAACTGTTTGTTAACCGCCATTTTCAAAATGGCCACCAAAAAAGGCGGGAAAGTTCAACATTGTCCGATTTCAATGAAATTTAGTTTCCAAATAGATATTGATGTTGTGAATTCAAAACTGATGTTAAAACTTGTTCGCTGACGGCCATTTTAAAATGGCTGCCAAAAAAGGAGGGAAAATTCAACATTGTCCGATTTCAATGAAATTTGGTGTCCAAGTCGATATTGATGTCACTACTTCAAAAGTGGTGTTGAAAATTGTTTGTTGATCGCCATTTTCAAAATGGCCGCCAAAAAAAGGCGGGAAGATTCAAAATTGTCTTATTTCAATGAAATTTGGTTTCAAAATAAATATTGATGTGGTAACTTAAAAATATGGTTTTGAAAATTGTTGTTGGTCGCCATTTACAAAATTATGTCTCAACTTCAAAACTGGTATTGAAAGTGGTCCTTAGCAAGTACGTTTTTGTAAACCCCCCCCCAAAAAAAAAAGAAAAAAAAGAATTAGTAAAACACCATCAAACTTTAAATACAGTTCAAGATATTGGTGGTGTTTGAGCTACCAAAGTTTGAGAGACTTAAGTTCAACTGTATAACTTACAATCTTTTCTTGATTGTGGCAACTGAAAGCCAGGTGAGCGATACAGGCTCCTGGGAGCCTCTAGTTTAATTACAAAGTCGGTAACGGACTATTACTTTGTTCGCTTTTAAGAAAGGCTTTTGGTATTCGGCATGTGGACAGATCACTTCAAGGCGACGTGTCGCATACTAGTACCATGGTTGCTGACCCTTGACCTCAGGGTCATATTCATGAATTTTCAATGGCAAAGTTGTGTCCGGATTATAACTTTTCTCCCTTTTTGGTTTTTGATATTTGGCATGCGGATAGATCACCTGAAGGAGACATTTCACGTATCATGGTCGGTGACCATTACCCTTTGACCTTAGGGTCACATTCATACTTTTTCAATGATAAATTCTTTTAAGATAGGCTTTTGATATTTTATCTCCCAGGATAGATCACCTCAAGGCGATGTGTCACCTACCATGGTTGGTGACCATTTGTCTTGACCGTAGACCTCGAGGTCACATTCATGCTTTGTCTGTGACTAAAATGTGTCCAACCTAGAATTATTTGGTCATTTTAGGTGGGCTTTTGATACTTGAACAAACAAAAAGAAAACGAATAATCCAGGTACAATGGCAACATCGGAAACAACAAGAAACAAGGAAACCACATCAGTACGGGACAGAAAAATTGAAGTCCCACGTACAGATGAACAACACGTATCCAATAAAAAACACGGGGAAAGATCAGGTGAAACGATAGAATAAGCATCTGCTGCTTCTTATAAGAAATCCAACGTGTTGAACATGTCAACCCCGGTAGTAAAGTATCGGTCGAGGAAGAACAAACTTTAGTTGTAAAGGGAGATATCTGTTATCACTTTAGAAACAGATATCCCATAGCGATCCACAAGATCGTAATGTCGTCCTTAGAACTTCTGTAGTGAATACTTTAAGTTATTGGTAGCATAACTTTGGTTAAGTACTCTATTTGTAGGCAACCGAGCTCTATCAAGGAAGTCACTGTATCGACCACAAACCCTTGAGTAGCTAATGAGTTGTGAGATGTAAACTCCATATGGTGGCGCTTTGGAATGTTGCCACAAAGAAAAGGGAAGTTGACTATTGGAAAAGTGAAGTCATCGCGTTTGTCATAAAGCCTAGTTTGTAGTGCTGTCAATTTCAAGATGAAGGTCTAGGAACGAGGTATATGATGCAAAAAAAAAAAATATATCGAAGTTGCATAAAAAGCAGTAAAGTTCGTTATGCTGTACACGTGTTTCAAGAAGTAACCTCTCATCAGCAGCATTAAAATCAAATAATATGGAAAACCGGAAAGCCATTATCCAAAAGTTGTAACAAAAGAAGTTCTCATTACCAAATATATCGAATAGGAAGCCAAATCCAGTACCAGTATATGTGAGACTTTCTCTATTATCTTACTTTCAATCTCTTTTGGGATAGATAAGATGAAGAAAATCACCAAAGCGAGGCTGTTTAGAGATCAAACAGATTTCTATAACGGAGGCTGAAATTGAAGGACTGGGCCAGTTTTTTATCGTTATTTTGAGGAAACCCTTCAATGAATTTACCCTTATAAGAACGGAGAAACAGATTGGCTAAATGAGGTGCACAGTGTGTGCCTATTGGAATTAAGATGGTCTGTTATTATAAGTCCTACAAACTGGAGAAATATATTGTCTGTCAGAAACTCTAACATTTCATTTATTTCTTAATCTGTGTATTTTACTATGATTCGGGGTCGTATTTCAAAAATTATGCTTCTTCTCTGCCTATTACAATGTACTTTAAATCTTCGTTCGCCGTTCTTACAGGAGAATTATCTATTAATTGTATCTTTCAGCCGAGAGGTTTTTGATATCCACATTTCACTGACACCACTTCTTGAAAAGTTAGTATCACAATATTTTTGAAAACCCTCCTTTACGACTTTCAAGATCGATGACAACAGCTAGAAATAGCTTAATACTTGTGTTTATCAATCTATGAAATCTGTAGCCTTGTAAAAGTTTGGATGTGATAGTAACGTTACGTTCATTAAAGTCGTCACAAAACATGTGTTTATATGTATTAACGGGGAATATGTCAACTTCGGTAGTAATGGGAAACTTGAACATCATCGATGCTAAAGAAGTTAAAAAATTCTTTAGAAAGGGGCCTAAATATCACCCACCTTCAAAAATAAACTGGCAAGCATGTCTTGATATTATGAAAGACGCAGTAACCAATTGCTGTTTAAAATGTTGCAAACGAGAAAGTGTAGAAAAACACGCACTCAATATGTTCAAAGATAGAATTATTACAAAAGTCACAAACAGAATAAATTTTTATAAATATAATTATAAAGAGTCACCGCCTAAGCTGTCAGTCAACAGAATTAAGTTAAAATTAAAAGATCTTAGCAATAAATATGTGTTAGTACCAGTCGATAAAACCTCCAACAACGTTTCTATTACTTGAAAGAAATATTATATTGATGTCCAACAAAATGAATTGGCAAAGCCTAACACTCTCGAACTCACTAAGTTTCACGAAAAAATATTAACCAAACAGCACTACAACGATACAGATATGCTCCAAGTTCCACCTATTGATAACAACTTGCCTACTATGTATTGGGTTCCTACGCTTCACAAAAAACCATTTAAACATCGTTTTATTTCGCATCGAGTTACTGTTCTACCATCAATTTAACCATCCATTTAACCAGTTCATTCACCTGTATTAAAGAGTTACTTATCAAACACTGTGAAAATACTTACCAAAAATATTTTACGAAATGATATGGAATAAATGAACATGAGACCATAACGCATATTTTAACTCCAACTGCAATAATTTAAATGAGATGTATGGCCATTTCGGAAATTAATTCCTCATCAGCAGCACTAGAACCCAAACATAGGAAATCCACAATTTCAAAAAAATGTTAAAAATGCATAAAACCAAACCAAATAATCAGTAAAATCAAATGGCGCTTAGGGCAAAACTACGATGGAGGGAGTTAAAACCTAAGTTTTAGAATTTACATAAATTTAGATAAAAGTTATAAACAATGTGTACTCATGAGATATAATACACCATATCTAAGAAAAATAAAGAGCATACATCTCAAACACGGGGAATTGTTTTACCAACTCCACACTGCATTAAAAGACACACTCCTGTATTAAAAATTCTACGATATGATATGGAGTACATTTTGTAAATGAACATTATAGGATTAAAAACCGTTTCAAAGGAATTTATTGGAGTATAAACCGGACCAATTCACTCACAAACAAATAAAAGTCCGAAGGACTTTTATGATATGTTTGTGAGTGACTTGGTCCCGTTTATACTCCAATAAATTCCTTTCAAACAGTGTTTTATCCTTATAATTCTTTTAATTTGATGATAAGTAATTAATTCTTACTTTTATTATGCCAATCACACGTTTTTGTTCTATTTGATTTACTCGGCGTATGAATTTATAAGGTGAACTTAAATGTAGTTCGGTCAACGTCGTTTATCGAAAAATGAACGACTTCAGAATTTGCTACCGGAAGTAAATTCAACCAATCATATCAGCGTATTTCCTATAATGCAAATCATATAAGAATTATGAGACCATAACGCATATGTTAAGTCCAACTGCAATAATTTAAATGAGTTGCATGGCCATTTTAGAAATCAATTCCTCATCAGCAGCAAACTCTTGTGTAAATTACGTTTGGAGTGTAAAAAATTCAATTGAAGTTTTAGATAAACTAAAATCAATAAAAAGACCAGTTTCGTCTATTGACAGTTATGATTTTTCTACGCTTTATACAAACCTTCCACGTAAATTGATTAAATCTCAATTGGGACAACTTATTAAATGATCTTTCAAATTTTCTGGTCTACAGTTCATTTGTTCCAATAAAAAGCAGGGATTCTTCTTAAACATCAATTACAAAAATAATTGTTCCTGGACTTGCGATGACATGATTAAGGCATTGAATCTTTTGCTAGACAACATTTTTGTTCGTTTTGGCAACATCGTTTATCAACAGGTCATTGGAATTCCCATGGGTACAAACTGTGCACCTCTCATTGTAGATCTTTTCCTGTTCTGTTACGAACGGGACTTTATGAAAAAAACTACAGGATGGAACCATACAAAACATTGATCAACTTATTACAATTTTCAACGAAAACATTAGGTATATAGACGATATCCTTACTATTGACAATCCTAAGTTTTTAGACTATGTCGACCTCATTTACCAAATTAACAGCAACTTCGGTATTATTTCATATATTTACAAGAACTGAAACTTAATAAAGCAAACAATGATTCTAAATACTGCAAATTTCTCCATCTAATTATCATCGTTGACTCTGGAAAAATGAAAACTAAAATTTATGATAACAGGGATGATTTTGATTTCACTATAACTAATTTCCCTTTTCTTTATGGCGACGTTGCTGTAGCTCCATCATACGGGGTGTATATATTTCAACTTGTATGATTCGTACGCGTCTGTTCTACTCTTGACGACTTTCATGAACGTAAACTTACTATCACAACCAAACTCTTACAACAAGGCTACAGATTTCATAGATTGATAAACACATTTAAGTAGTTTTAAAGAAGATATGAATATTTGATATCTAAATATAATGCAACTCGCAAACAGCTTATTACTAAGGGCATTTCTCACCTTCGTTTTTACGGAAATGTTGTTAAAGGTTAGACTCTACTAAATGACCAATCAGCTGCTGGCATAGTCAAAAATAGTACTTATATAAACAAAACCATGCTACTTTCGCTTTGGATATAACTGTCAATATTGACGATATCCGAGTTCTTAAACGCTCTTGTGATTATGAAACACTTCCAGATTAACAAGCATTTTGAATCAGCCAGCCTCATTGCATGGGAAAAATACTGAAGCCTCATCAATGATGACACGTATGCCCAAGAATATGAAAGGGAAAATTGGTCATTTGCATACCCCAGTTAAATGAGGCGATAGAAATTTCTTATTAGACTTTAAAGTTGGGTCATCGTTTGGATATGTTACTTGGCAGACGTGCCACTTTGAGAAAATCATATCGCCGCATAAAGTGAACTTCAGGTAATTATGAAAATTCACAAAACGTTATAATGGCCGCCTATGGAAAATATTTAGTGGAGTCTGACCTAAAAATGTCAAAAACTGATAAAGCATCCAGAAAAACTTACATTCTTTACGTAATAGGGGATATTGGCAGAATATTCTTCATGATTCCTAAAAATTGGCTTTTGGATCCAATGAACTAAAGATTTTACAG